>JAODUG010050048.1:0-15722 GCA_027564795.1 Aphredoderus sayanus
TGGTGAATGTGAGGCAATAATGTACAGCGCTTTGAGTGGCCGGTAGGCTAGAAAAGCGCTATATAAATGCAGTCCATCATCTAAGGCCTGTGACAGGACCGCCCTCGTCCAGGGTCACATGTCAACAGACAGCTCTCCGGTCACTGAGAACCACGTTGTTGCCACGGGAACCAGTCCTTAAAAGTTTGGTGGGCGGTTGGGCGGACAAAGGGGAAGGAGCGGACGGACGGACGGAGAGAGAGACTGCAACTCTCTCTCTCTCTCTGTCTCCCACCCTCTCTCTCATTCACCCCCTCTCTCTCTCTGTCTCTCTCTCTCTCTCGTGCTCACCCTGCCTCTCTCTCTCTCTCACCCTCTCACTCTCTATATCTCCATCTCTCTTTTTCTCTCTCTCTCTCGCAGTAGAATAAGGATTTGTACAACTGCAAATAAATACATAATGGGGGTGGGGATACATATTTAAGGAGGAAGTAGTAAATAAATACATAAATAAAATAAATTGTA
This sequence comes from Aphredoderus sayanus, assembly GCA_027564795.1. NCBI lineage: Eukaryota > Metazoa > Chordata > Actinopteri > Percopsiformes > Aphredoderidae > Aphredoderus > Aphredoderus sayanus. The sequence continues at coordinate 505 of JAODUG010050048.1, forward strand.
CATTGCTAAAGTAGTGGAAATGAATGCATCATACATATATAAAAGTGGAATTCATTAAAGATACATTGACTATTCTGGATTTTTGGTCTGTATGTCTATTGCTATTTTGTTATTTTTAGCATTGAGCCATCAGCTGAGAGCAGAGTGTGCTTAATGTTTGGTAAATACCTTAAATGTCGCTGGATGTGGTTTTGGTGGATGTACAAGTGGGTGTTGGGCCTGTTGCCCTGCTCACAGCTTGTGCTTATGTCTGCCTGTCTTGATGGGGTGTGTGTCTGGAAGGGCAGTAGGGGTGTGGGTCTGGTTTATTATGGTGTCTGGATGGATGTCGTGCCTCTGCAGCAGGGTCGAGATCACCACTCGTGACCCGGGGAATGTTGATGAGGCCCTCTCTATCACTCCCCTGTGACGTGACGTGGCCACTCTCTCCTGTTGTGCATCTAAGTTGTTTGTGCCTGTGTGGATGATGATGTGGCTGGGGGAGCCCAGTTGCTGCAGTCAGCAACTTCATGTCATGATGGGTGTTGGTGATTTGGGAAAAGTTTATTTTCGTCTATGAATTTACCATTGGAATCAATCAGAATGACAACCTGTGGGCTGGTCCTGGGTGGGTTCTGCTGGGAGCTGGCTGGCTGTGGGTTGTGTCTCTCTCTCTCACCCTCTCTCTCTCTCTCTCACCCACAGTCTCTCTCTGTCTCTCACTCACCTTCTCTCTCTCTTTCCCACCCTCTCTCTCTCTCTCTCACCCTCTCTCTCCCTCTCACTCTCTGTCTCTCCCTCTCACCCTCTGTCTCTCCCTCACCTTCTCTCTCTCTTTCCTACCCTCTCTCTCTCTCTCTCTCTCTCTCTCTCACCCTCTCTCTCTCACTCTCTCTCTCTCTCCCACCGTCTACCTCTCTCTCTTTCTCTCTTCTTAATCCCTGTCTGGTGTGTGAAGGCTGGCCAGTAGTGAGAGTCCAATTAGACGCTGGTTCTCTCCCTTCACACTCATTCCACACCAACGGGTGGTCTTTGAAGGGTGTTCACATCATGCGCTGGTACTGTATGTGTACCTGTGAGTCTACGCATCTACATATTCATCACCTAATTCAGCATACAGTTTGCCAGCATACAGTTTACAGCTACAAATAAAATTAATGTAATTCTCTGTGTTCACTTCGATGCGCTTCTCTTATATGTATGTAAATAAATCGTAATTCCTCGTGTACTCAGTCAGTACATATTTGCATTTGCATACATTTGCATACAAACTAGAGGCACAGTAATCTGACTGCATTCTCTCTCTCTCACACAGATATGGTTGTTTGGTGACAGCTCCTGCGATCAGTGATGGAAACCATGTGGGCCAATTAGGGCTCTTATACTTTTCTGTAATAAAATGGCCACCCGGCTGCGCAATCTGATTGTGTTTGATTTTCTGTGTTTTTTAATTTGCATTTCTGTGTGTATTTATTTATTTATTTATTTATTATTTATTTATGTATTTGTGTTGTTTTTTCGTGCCTTTTAACCCTCCTGTTGTCCTTGGTTTCAGACTCACACCGTGTTGTGCCAGTGTGACAAATAGGATATTCATATGTAATTACGATGCTGTAAATTCGTTATTTTGTATATGTTTTGCATTGAGACATCCCCCATTAACGTGCTGTGGGGTGTACATGAGAAGGCACCGAAGGCACGCGATCAGCTGCTATATAAGTGGTGGGTTAGGCTCCGCGGTCTTCAGTTGACAGTTAAAGGCGGTTTCATCTTAACAACAAAAACAAACGTTATTGCGCATGAGGTAATATACTGGCCCTAACCTAACTCCCGAAAACAATCGATAACAACCATAACAGTCAAAAGAAACAGTAAAACCACTGAGAACCAGCTGACTCTCTTTTACTATTTTATTTATTATTTCAGGTGGGTAATGTACGTTACGCATTTGTACAGTTGTCGCTAATGTATGTCTCCTGTTTAGAGTGTTGTGGCGTAGCATTGGGTCGGGTGTACAGTATTTGTAAAAGTTGCGCAAGTTACCGTTAATGTAGCGTAGCTTTAGCTTGTCCAAATTGTCGAAAGGAAGATATGTCGGTTAAGACGTATATGTGTACTATATGGGGCGGGTACTATTTATTGTTAGTGTTTCGTATATATGGGACGGGTACTATTTATTGTTAGTGTTTCGTATATATGGGACGGGTACTATTTATTGTTAGTGTTTCGTCGTTATAGTTCTCCGCCGATGTACAGTTAATAACGGTCCACGGATGACAACTGATCATCAGCGCTGTATGTTTACCGTTGCCTAAGCAACCAGGCAACTCGCTGGTGGCATGACGTCATGTAAATACAGGTTGAATGAGAGATTTTAGAATGTAATATTGTACTGTATAGCACACATATAGGATCATTGTTTATAATAGTTTATATAGTTTATAAAGGTTTATTGTGAGATTAATATGTGACTGTAAACATAAATATCTATATGCATGATTACCAGATTTATAGTTGTATGTTAATAATTGTCTGAAATTGCACTGTATTTGTATTGTTCAGTTGGCAACAGTAAAACCACTGAGAACCAGCCGACGCACTTTTGATATTTTATTTATTCCACCCCCATTCTAAAATATGTATCTCCTTGAGTCCTGCGCTATATGGGTGTAACACCAGCAGTGCACATCAAATGTCTGTGTAAGCTGTAGAATTAGGTTTAGCACCTTCTCTCTGCCAGAAAGAGCTAGTGATTTGTGTCAGTTTGACCCGAAGGACATCACAATGGTTAAATTGATTGACCAGTTTGTTTCATGGTGTAGATAACCACCTTACAGCTATGTTTTTTTTTTCATACAGACAGCCCCACAGTCCCATTCCACTAGGTGACTCACACTACAACAGTAGGCCCTTGGTAACTCCCATAGCATTGTGAGAGATCCTCTATTCAGAACTCTCAATTTTGCTTTATTATAGCCCTAGTGTGCTGGATCCCTGGTGATTTCGTACTAAAAGATTAGCTAAGGATGGCGAAACTGTTAATTTGCATCGCTTGTAATGACAGTAATCACGGTCGAATCTCGTCTGAGGTTGCTGTGGGTTTATTAGCGAGTGTGAAGTAATAACGCAACACTGCTCTGAAATTCATTTGCTCACAGATAACTTCTGTGTTGTTTTAGCAAAGACTTTTGGATGCATGTCACAGCTCAACTTATATTTTTTGGGGGGCTTTGCTACATTCCTGGTAGGATTAAAGTAATTGCAAGTCTCATTCAAAATGCAAATGCTCTCTACACTCTAGCTGCATTTTCCTTGTCTGCACAGGTTGTATAGTGGCATCTGTAACAATGCATAAATTAGTATACTGTAAGTGTTTGCATTTTTGCTTCATGTCATTGTTAGACTGATAAACCACGTCATCTTCTGACTATTAATAATAGTATCTTCCTCTAATGTATTAATAAACTGTGTTTTAAATCATCAAACGGTAACCTAGATAAAGTGTGACACGTTTTAATAAATTTCCTTTCATCTTTCTTTCTGCCCAGCTCTTACATTTGTAATACATGTAGTGGCATAAGGCATCAAAGGCAATCATTCAGAATCACTATAAACCTAAATCATCCAGTCTAGTAGATATTGTTATTGATGTACGTTTTGGCTCTAGCTAAAATTGATCAATTTACATAATAATGGCTCTATTTTATGTAGGTGTTTTGACAATAAGTCAATAGGATGCTCAATAGGAACATCTAAATCAAATGAACCCAATCATTAATTTTAATACAGCTGAACTTATGCCATGACATAGCCATCAAAAGCGTCTATTAGCATCTAATTTAGGCTAAAAGCAAGTTGGGTTTACACTGTTCCTCTCTCTCCTGCATTCAGGACAGACTATATTATGTTCACTATGTATGGATGAATTTAAAGGGCCCATATCATGCCAATTACCAACAGTCAGTGTTGCACTAATTTGATTGGAGTGGGATGTTACTGTGACTGTAGGTCAGAGACGATTGGTTACAATCCAGGAATGATGTCACACCATGGCTTGCTTTACACCATTTCTTTCTTTTCAGCAAGGAATTTTGGCTAACTTACTTAATTAGACCAATCCTTTCAGGTCCTGCCAGACAACACAACGGATCACATCAAGTAAATATACATTTTATTATGGGAGTTATATTATGATGATGCATACACACACACACAGTGTGAGCTTCTCCCTAGTTCACACATTATTTGCACTATTATATACACTGCCTATCAGCTCCAGAAAAGTGACAAAATGAAAGAAATAACACAAATGAACATTATACAAACAACAACAACATGTATAAAAATAGTACTGTAGGTGACTGACTCATAATTAACACCCCTGACAAAGTATTATTACACAATCATCCAGTATCTAGCTACCTAGGATCAATTGGTTCAGCAGCAACTATAAGTGTACAAGCAATCCCAGAAGCAACCCCACCCACAACATGACAAGGGCACTGTCAGAGGCCAGTACAGTAGGTTAGGCTAGTTAGAGCTGTGCAACACAGGCAGGATATGTTGGCAAAGATGCTGGAATAACAACAAGATTGAGCGTTGTAATGCATTTCAATGGAAGCATAAATGTACGCTTCTGGTCTCTTAATCCTCATGATGTCCTCCTGGTCAAAATGACCCAAATCACAAGCTCTTCATGGCAGATAGAGGGCACTAAACCTAATTCTACAGCTTACACAGACATATGATGTGCACTGCTGGCAAAACAAGGTGTATTTGAAACCCGAGGAAAACGAGGGTATTTCTGATAAAACAACAGAAATACATAAAGAAATACTGAATAAAGAAATAAATACACACAGCAATGACAATAAAAATAAAAATACAATCATACACAATCAGATGGCACCGCAAGAGTTAAAAGTGCCCCCCCCCCCCTTCCAAAAATCTAATGCGGAAGTCTCCTCCGTTTAAACCTCTCTGTATTCCAGTCTCTCTATGCTGGTGTGACAGAATATCACACAGCCTATGAGTGGAAATAACCATGGCAACGAGGTCACGCCACAGTGACGTAATCGGAGCTTGAGAGGGCAACTTCACTGTGTGGCTTTAAGGACATGGTTACAGCGCACATACAGACAAGACAAGAGAATTTTAAGAGGGCTGCAGGGTTTTAAGATTTTATTTTATTGATTAAAACGTGCATTGTTAATCAATCTCATGTCAATTCTGTTTTTAGAAGCCTATTACTTTGCCCAGGAATTAAATACTGTATGGGTGTATAGTAATAGATAGAAAAGAGCAATTTTGGTTTCGAGTAGACTTCCTGGGTTAGAATTGGGGCAGCAAAGCCACAAATGTACTGATCAGCAAATGTACATTTCAAACATTTACAAAGAAGGTGTCAAATGCCTTACACTATTGTTTGGGACACAGCGCAGGCTAGCTACATCAAGACCCACCTACTTGACAGTAGAGGTATTTTGATTGACATGCACGACAACCAACTACATAACTTACCAAAATACAGTTACCAAATCTGACGTTAAACTTACAATGAGGGATTCCTTGGGAAACTTAACAACACGAGTCTGACTGTTTACATGTCTTTTAAATCTGTTAAGTAAGTAGGCTATGGTTACAGATTAAAATAAATTGCGAGTGACAATGCTAACAACCAATGAAAATGAACTATCCCTCTTCCTGATAGCGCTGTCGAGCTTACAGGGGTATATGTATCAGATGTTCAGCACAGAGTTGTTTATGTGACCTATACAGTATAGAGCCAATGGATAGAAGAGGCTGAGACTATCCTCACGCTAACGTCAGACACTCCTGGGAGGTGGTCCAATCAGCCAAATAACCCATAAACCACCTGGATTGGTGTATAGGGGCTTTGAGAACGAGTTACACCACCTACGAAATAACCCATAAACCACCTGGACTGGAGCGTATAGGGGCTTTGAGAATGAGTTACACAGCCGCTGTCAGCACAGCACATGACCCATAAATTGTCACCACCCACTGAAAGGTATTAGCATCCTCTGCAGCAATGGTTTACAATGACGCATGGCTCTTGGTAAACGTTTACCTCCATAGTACAGAGACATTGTTCCTGTCCATCCCTCATCCTCCAATGGCACGCGTTTATTTCATTAATGCCCAGACCAATTACGGTGGAAATAAGTCTGTTCTTTCCACAGGCTTTGAAAGCATCTCTTCACTGGCTTCCCATGTTTCTTCACTACAGGCTGCACCTATTGCTAGCTTCAAAGTCTTGGAGATAAAGGCTAATCCACGGACTTTTGCAGACTCACTTACACACACGCACGAGCACGTGCACGCACACACACAAACACACACTTTTACAAAAACAGATCCACAGTCTCAAAATGAAATACTGGCACACAAACAAAAAGAAATGCTAATAAAAAAACACAATCATACCGGTATAGTGTACTGTACTGACTAAACAGGTAAACAATGAAGGCTATTGTGTGCAAACAGCAAATCCTAACAATGTCTGAAGAAGGTGTTAAGAAGGCTCAAAACTAATTCAAGCCGGCGTATCTGCAGAGAAACATTTACAGCCCACGGGTCCATGTTTCAATCATTTCCAGCATGAAATCAGCATGAGAAAGGATGAGAGGTTCTGAGTGAGAAACTACTCTATAGAAATACTGTTCTCGGGCATCCATTTTTGCAGCTTCATTGTTCAATTGTTCTTTATCCTCGTTAACCAGTCTGGAGCAGTTTGATGTTCCACCATGTTTTAGTCTTTGAGTCTTTATGCTGGCGTACTACAAGATGTTTCCCATCTGTCTTGTGTCATCGCAACCTGCAGCCATATAAAGACCCTATACAATGATAATCTCAGTTATAGAAAAACTGTCATGCAAAGAAGCTCACACCATTGTCTTTTATTTTCTTCAGACTAGACAGACGAGGTCAAAATGACCCTCCTCTGAATTGGTCTGATCTGGAAACACAACAGATTAGAACATTTGACCCAGGCAGCTGTGTGTGTGTGTGTGTGTCTGTGAGGGAGAGAGAGAGTGAGATGATACACCCTGGTTGACAGACTTGATTTAACACCAAGCAATTTGCTACTTGCAGAAGATGCTCATTTGGTCCAGTGTTTTGATGGACCAGCAACTTTCTCTGATGGTGCACTGTAAGTCCCCAAATAGGCCTAGCGTTATTTATCACCTCCACAACCTTGTTTTTAGTTACCATGGTTACACCATGCTTCTCACCATAAGTGTAGGCTTCTACAGGATGAAAAATAAAAACTTACTTCAGGTGATCTCACATAACTGAAGTACAATAATCTACAAATAACAGATAAACAAATAAACCCTGTTCCCTGAAATAAAACCCAAATTATAAAAAAAGGTATTATTAAAAACCATTGTACAGCATAAATAGAGGTATAATGGTTTATAATGGTTATATATGGTATATATGTTTTCTTTTGTGATATCTCCCTGAGATGAATTACTGGTTCCAGTTCAAGCCCTGTTTTATACAAAGGCTCATTGTTGAAATCAGAATTGAAAAGTTTCTTGACTAAGTGTCTTCAAGTATAAACATGCAACTATTAAGTCCACTCGTTCCACAGATGATGGGGATTGTAATTGGTTGATTACAGTGTTGATCCAGGAGCATATATCCTACTTGCCACAGTCAAGTCATTAATACCGGTCTTTAATCTGTATAGTTTCGTACCTACCTAGAGTCGTAGATACATACCTGTAGCTGTACATGTGCTACTGCAGAGTTAGCGAGTTAGCTTGCTAACTATGCTATCCCAACAAGTAAGCTCGCCAGTGAAATAGAATATTGTTCACTAACATTAAAGGGTACAGATAATTTAAGAACCCTAATACGCGGATGATGGCGGAGGGCTGTGATTGGTTAATGGCAATGTTGGCCCAGGATGGCAATGTGGGATGTTGATCCAGGAACGTGTCCTACTTGGCAAAATCATGCCGCACTTGAATATACAGTACTAAGCTCATCTCCCGGCCCCAAGGCAGCAGGTGTGCATTAGTGTGCATGTTGTACATGCATATGTATGGCTGCAACTCATTAGCCACAAGCCTAATGATGCAGCTCATAAATCGGCACAAAGAAGGTAAAGTGCCCACTTGGAGATCCTAATAAGCTAATCACAATGGAGGTTTGACCTTGACGTGGTTACTGTGAGACATGGTTCAGACCCACACATCAGCAGGGGAAAGAAATGTGACATGACCGTGGATGGAGTATAGCTCTTGGTGCCATGGTGGAGGTGGTTTAACATGGTGGGGGTGGTTTAACATGGTGGGAGTGGTTTAACATGGTGGGGGTGGTTTTGGTCTGTCAAACTGCTTGGCTTTTCACGCACAACAGTCATGCTAGTGTTTACAAACTTTGCTGCCTCTTGTCCACGCTGACAAGAAGGCAACGGTAACATTGGTACATAACAACGGTAACGGTAACATTGTCCAGCCTTGTGAATGGGCTATACAGTGGCAGAGGCACAGCACGTATAGGCAAAATAATGGCCACTGACGTGAGTCAGTAAAGTTGCCTTTATTACGTAAGTGTCCAGTTAAGCGAGTGTAAGCTACCAGTACATTGACTTCATTTATATAGAGCTTTCCCAACCTGCCGGCCACTCAAAGCACTTTACAATACACTGATGGCGATGTCTGCCATGCAAGGTGCAATCTGACCACCAGGAGCAGTTAGAGTTGAGTGTCTTGCTCAAGGACACCTCGACACTTTGTCAGGAGTTAGCGGGTTTCAAACAAGCGACTTCTCAATCACCTATCGCCCCGCTCTACACACTGCACCACTGCCGCCCCCAGTACTTCTACACAGACATGGCGCCGTAAATAGGAAAGCAAACAAAATGGTGCAGACCAAATTGGTGTATTATATTTTGCCATCCTGTTTAAAACTGAGTTTTTTGTATGTCTGCACTATTGCTTTTAGTCTTTTCTGTTGTAAGTGAGTTTGTGGGATCCATTGGGGATTGATAAGGCTTATCCTGAGAAAAAAGCACAACAACAATTTAAAGTCATAATGAATCCATCATTGCTGACAATTTCCTTCAAGACCACAATTTAGATCTGAAGACAATTTTTTTTTTTATCATAAAGTCACTTTCAAACAGGCATGATGATCCACATGCATAAATGTGTATATGCTCAAATAAAATAAAAAATAGATAATCTTTTATGTTCTTTATCAAAAAATATATGGATTCTCATCATGAAACAGCATCACGGTAAAGTGATCAAAACTACTTTTGTATTGTATTGTGATATTTGATTTTGCCAATATTGCCTGCATGGTTCCAGTTGCCTGTAATAAAAAAATCAATAAAGCATTTACTCTTGGATTCAACCCTAAATCAAAACAAATAATACTTGCCAATTTAATGGTGATCAACACCATGCCACAACTGCTTCTAAAAATATTGTCTGGTCATCAAGAATAAGAGTATTGCTTAGCAACAAAAATTGTGAAATCCAAAAGAAATCTTCCATAGTAGTCTAATGAAAATCCATTGAAAATGTTTGTTTTAAATACATATGTTTATATCATATAATATGCTATACGGAAAAGTATTATTACATGGAATTATGTACCTGACCCACTTGTAAATGTTGTTCTGAACAATAAACCACTTTGCCTATACAGTTTCCTCAGAAATCTTTGAACTTGATCAATAACCAATTTGTCTTGCACTGAAAGCAATGGCTGCCTAAATCTATATGGGGTAATAGGCCTATTGGTTTGTAAAATTAGATCATTACATTTTTAGAATGCAATTTTGCTTAATTGGATTACCATTCTAAAGCACATTTGTGCAACCATTGAGAGTTGTCTAATGCACGAAATACATGCAACAAACATCCAACAACAGTAAATTGACGGCGTAATTTCTAAAGCGGGTTTTGTAAGGCGCTGTCCATAGTTCTGAAAAGATCCTTCTAAGAAAGCACACGCTTATATTCCCAAATTTAAAAAAAATAGCTCGTCAGTTGCGCGTTTGCGGTTGAATTATTTATTTCGTATCCTTGTTCCACGGTGACATTTGCTCAAATCGTCCCTGGGTAAGCCTGAACGGAGACAGGAATCCCTCGACCCTCCATCTAAAGGTCAAATGTTATTGATCCCACTAGGCAAACGCAACGTCAAATTCAAACCTCCCAAGTTGGATTCACGTCGATAATGGCCTACTTAGACAAGTTTTGTTTTGTTTCCATATTAGATTACAGTTTAGTTAATAGGCATACTTATTAAAATACCAGACATCTAGCCTATTATTTTTAAGGACTGAACGACATTTGAACGGAGACATGCATAACCTTTTAATTTGTACATAACGTTTTTGAAAGCCGCAAAGGCAGCACAAGGTGCATAAACGTGCGCTTTGGGGTGGGGACTTCTTTGTAGAGCGAGCAGGACTTTCACAGCGCACGCACACGCACACACGCGCGCGCGCGCACACACACACAACAGCACGACTCCGAGAACACAGGCTGCATCGGGGCTGCAACAAAGCAACTTGAGATAACTTTAACGATGAATGTATTGTTAGATTACACGAGAAAACGTGTTGTGCTTAATATCCTAGCACACACTTGGACCGTACAAAGATAAGGGAACGATGAAAAAGATCAACTGCACAGCCTTGAACTAGTGATGAAAACTAATTTCGGTTCGGTTCAGCGATCGCCAATCTCAGATAGCCTACTTCTCGTCGTAAATCACTGGTTTCTCCAGAGAATCAGAGGATGGTGGACGACGAGAATTGTGTGTTTAGTATGAGTCGATCATGCCACGGATACTTCATTAAACCTGCACCGCAGCGACCACACCATAATGGCATGTAGAACCAGCTGCTGTTGCGGCTTCGGTCCACTCAACGAGGATAATGCGAGGTTCCTTCTGCTGGCGGCGTTCATTATTATATATCTGCTGTGTGGCGCCGCGGTCTTCTCGGCACTGGAACAGCCCAAAGAGCAAGAGGCAAAAGAACGATGGGCACAGCGCTTTGAACATTTCAGTCAGAAGTACAACCTGAGCAAAAAAGAGCTCCACAACTTTCTCCGGAGCTACGAGGAGGCGAACGTGGCGGGGATACGCGTTGACACCATTAGACCCCGATGGGACTTCACGGGCGCCTTTTACTTCGTGGGCACGGTGGTTTCCACTATAGGTGAGAGCCGTATGGAGAGTGAATTAAAAAAGCCAAGAAACACCTCAACATAACTCTAGTTAAAAGTTCGTGTTGTTTTCGTGGTCCGTCTGAGTGAGCTCAAGACACTGAGTGAGTGTCTTGTGTGCGATGTAAACAAAACTAATTGCATGAGTATATTTGGCGTCCACGCGTGAGTATAGCCTTATAGTAAATTACAGTAAATTGAAATATCCTGTAGTAACTGTACACTAAGACAAAGCGGTAATAGTGTAATAAATTATGGGTAGATTAAGCCCCCCAACAGAAAATATTTAGGCTGAAGTCAGTTTAGAAGTAAATCACCTAACAATATTTCTATGTTATAAAAGCAGTAATAGGCCATCTAAACAAGTCTGATTAGGCTACTGACCTCCATGGTGAGGCCTTGCTTTGTTTTATTTCACGTTTTCTTTTCAGAAACGCAATTGACACATCAACAATAAACCACTTTAACACAGGATAACACATCCTTATCATCCATTCCATTGGGGCCCATTGTTGTGAGTCATGCCATTGTTTTTTTTAAAGCCGATCTCAATTGCCATCCTGACGAGCTATTAGTGTTTGATGACAATCTCACACTCTGCCAGATATCCTCTTGGTTATAATAAGCCACGTTGTGGAGCATGTGGTTTTACGGCACACGACCCTGTTTGTTATCTTTGCTCGCCGTAGCTCAGCAACTAACGGCCGGGAGGCTCTCTTTTCCACAATACAACAGCTGCTCTGCCTGTCAACAATGCATTTATACAGTCCATATCTGCGCCGAGTCCCAGCCTAATCAGCAGGATGCCGGAATCAGAAGATGTAATATACTTATACAGCTTACCAAGAATCATAAACGTAAGCGTATATATAGTAAAATAGCAGGGGTTAAACGATTATCGGGCTAGAAGACATACTGTATGAGAGAGAAAAGAGAAAAATTGATTCAGCCCCCTAGCCATCAAAGTTAAATGAAGGGTAAATGGTGGTCTTGGTCTGTCAGTATCACAACATGGCATTGATTTCTATTGTGTTCAGTCGACAGATGACGATGAAGATATCACACACAGCCTCACCTATGTTCCAAGATCAGAAAAAAACTAAGAGAAAATTATGCAAAATTAATATATGTATAGACTACTGTTTCCTTTACACCTGTATGAACAGGAGCCATTGCATTACAGTACATTACGTTGTCTGTGAAGGCCACAAAACTGCTGTGGCTACAGCAACAACTTGCATTCAAATCAGTACCCTGGAGGCACTGGTAGGGTCAGATTGGCCCCTGGCTGTGAACATTAGCTGCGATTTTCTACTTGTTTCAAAATGTGCAATCTTAACCCTTGAATTGCGAAATAATTACAGAGAAGTCAATCACAAAAACAAGAACAGAGAGAGAAAGAGAGAGAGAGAGAGAGAGAGAGAGAGAGAGAGAGAGGGAGAGAGAGAGAGAGAGGGAGGTAGAGGGAGAGAGAGAGAGTGAGAGAGAGAGAGAGAGAGAGAGAGAGAGGGAGCGAGAGAGAGAGGGAGGAAGAGGGAGAGAGAGAGAGGGAGAGAGAGGAGGGAGGGTGGAGATACATTCATAACCGTTTCAGTTCTTAGATAGTTTAGATATTAATTTTGGAACTATATTACTAGGGTGTGTGTATACAAGTGAAAGCATGAAAGACATAGGGCTGGGGGCGGGGGGTGAAGAGATAAATCACAGAGAGAAAGACATTGTGTCACCATTAGCAACCCTGCGTGGTGTGGCTGTTTTTCATTGAGATTTACAATCACAGGTTTTCACTGGAGAACCAAATGCATGGAGGAAGTGGTGCAAGTAATTAGCCATTTATCTCCAATCCAGCCTTGCCAGAGTGGGATGTATTGCAAGAGAGACACTATTGAAGTTTACATGTGTTTTTGTCTAGTCGTCAACACGGCTGTCTGTTTAGATCTATTCATACAACAGCAACAACAAAGAGATATAGCTCAGACATATAATTTTTGACTCAACGAAAGCTATCATTAATTTGTGTATTCAACTTCACAGAAATAGGATTACACTTTCTTTCAGATAAAGTCACCGCACCATTTTGTATTTGTATTTAGGACTGTACAACACACATGCGCATGTCCCATGTGTGTGTGTGTGTGTGCGTGCGTGTGTGTGTTACCGGGACTCATCTTTTCACATACTTGCCTGCTCTGGACACTAAACACACAATCTCTCTCTTTGCATTGTGGGTAAACGGTATATTCCCGCATAGGTTTTGGAATGACCACACCAGCCACCGTGGGGGGGAAAGTCTTCCTGATGTTCTACGGCCTCCTCGGCTGCGCTGCCACCATCCTGTTCTTCAACCTGTTCCTGGAGCGTGTCATCACCGTTATCGCCTTCGTCCTCAAGTCCTGCTACGGGCGGCGCCAAAACAAGGCCGTGCTGCCGCAAGATGGCCGCCACCCCTCCGAGGGAGGCGGAGGGGTGGGTGGCGGTGGCGGCGGAGGAGGAGGAGGGGCGCGAGTTGAGGGTCTGGCGGGCTGGAAGCCCTCGGTCTACTGCGTGATGCTCATCCTGGGCGCGGCGGCCATCTTGGTCTCCTGCTGCGCCTCGCTCATGTACTCGGCGGCGGAGGGCTGGAGCTACCTGGACTCTCTCTACTTCTGCTTCGTGGCCTTCAGCACCATCGGCTTCGGCGACATGGTGAGCAGCCAGCGGGAGGCCTACGAGGGCCGCGCCACCGCCGCCTACCGGCTGGGCAACTTCTTCTTCATCCTGACGGGCGTCTGCTGCATCTACTCCCTCTTCAACGTCATCTCCATCGTCATCAAGCAGGTCCTCAACTGGCTCCTGAGGCGGCTGGAGGCCCCCTGCCGCTGCTGCCTGCCCAGCGGGGCGGGGGGCCTCCTCCACCAACACCACCACCACCACCCACACCGACACCCCCGCCGCAACGTGGTGGCCCCGGGCCACACCCGCGCCCGCCGGGACCTCTCCATCGAGACGGACGTGGTCAACGAGAGCGAGACGGACACGGGCCGACGGATGTCCGGGGAGATGATTTCCATGAGAGACTTCCTGGCGGCCAATAAGGTGAGGGAGCCGTGCTGACAGGTGCATAGCAGAAATGTCCTTATTAGCACTTAATAAGAACATGTATGACATTTATCCCTCATGATGTCCTCTGGGTCAAACTGACCCAAATCACTAGCTCTTTGTGGCAGATAGAGGGCGCCAAACCTAATTCTACAGCTTACACAGACATATGATGTGCACTGCTGGCACAGCAAGGTGTGTGTTTGAAACCCAAAGACAACCGGAGGGTTCAAAGGCACAACAAAATTAAGAAATACATAAATATATAATTTAAAAGAAATAAATACACAGAGCAATGACAAAAAAACACACAAAATCCTACACAATCTGATGACGCCCTCTGGTGGCATAATTCAATTAAATTTAGGGCGTCACGAGGGTTACGTTTTTTTGCGTACATCGATTAATTGTATATTAGCCTACATCGATTGTATGTTCATTGATCGATTGTATGTTCATTAGCCTACATCGATCGATTGCATGTTATTTTGTGGAAGACCAGTAGTTTGGGTACTCTGTCTTATTTAAAGGTGCCACGGGACTCCCTCGCCATCCCTCCACACTTCCTGCCTAACCCTGAGCCCACTGCAAGCCCACTCTAACCCACACACACTGCCACTCTCCTTTTTAAGAGAGGTGTATTGAGTGACCCATGGTTTTGTATTGACAGAGTTCTGTCTGGTGCCCATTAAAAAGGGAATAACCTTAGAAGCAAAAGAAAACAGGTTTCTTTCTTTATTGGTTGGATTAGGCCTTTTTGGGTGAGCCACCACTACGCAGGAGCTCAGCTTGTGTCGTAACAAAGCATTCCATTTGTCTCATCATCATTCTCCCCGTAGCAGTTCATGAATTTGCTTTTGATTTGGGGAAGAAAAATCAGTTCCCGTGTAGAATCTATTGCTGCGTGTGTTTGTGTGTGTTTGCGTGCATGTGTGT
>JAODUG010050059.1:1827-15720 GCA_027564795.1 Aphredoderus sayanus
TTACTAATGTACCGCCTGAATAAAGACACAGTACATAGACATTACTAATGTACCCGCAAGAGCAGACACAATACAAAAATGGTGGTGTAAAAACACAACACAGACATTACACAGTAATGCTGGAGTCAGTATATAGACATTAACATGGTGATTTATACAGTCCTTTACTTACCCCAATAGTAATCAGTGCAAACATGAATTTATTGTATAAAACAATGAAAATTAAAACAATACAACATAACAAGTGTTAATGAAGAGAAGGAGCATCATTAAACAGCATTTCCCGCAGTCGTAAGGATACAAAATTAAGGCATTCAAAAAAACCACTAAGAGATGGTTTCTAATCCTTGCACAAACCTTAATTAATAGGTTTGTTTGGAGCAAATGTTTTATTTTATGTCAATTCCGTCAAAGCGGTGTCCAATCATATTTAGCCTGGTTATAGGCCTGGTTATACGAGGGATGTTATGATGGTTACGTTATCAAACCTCAGAAACCCAGTGATTATTTAAATAGTGACCCAGACAACATATACACTGTGGTTTTCAATGGAAAAGCACGCCTCACATTCTTAACCACACTGTGGACATGTGTTTGTGGAAGCCCGGCAGACGGCCATTACATGGCGGGAGACACTGTTTAAGGTGCGGTGTGGAGGCAGAGGAAGTGATGGCGTTGGACCCGAAGAGTGTGCCGTGCAGGCAGAGACAGGGGAGACCTCACCTTCTGGGCGCCAGAGAAGGCGTGATAGAAGCAGGACACATAGGTCATAATGGCCTTCTCATCTGGCCTCAGTGTGCCCACGATGTCTACCCAACACCCAGCCAGCAGCAGGAGAGCAAAGAGACGAGAGAGAGAGAGAGAAAGGGAGAATGTGTGTGAAGCCAAAGTGAGCCACAGCCAGGAACAAACCATCGCCCAGCAGAGGGGGTGAGAGAGAGAGAGTATTTGGGGGCTGTGGATGGGGCAAGACACCCCTCCTCATTCCACGCCTGCTACCCCCAGTCGACCTCAGCACCATCCTGGGGGGTGGGGGTGTGGGAAGACGCGCAACCGCACACACACACACACACACACGATGCTCACTGATGGATTTTCATTGGACTCGGTAGGGATTGGTACGCGCTGCTGGCAGAAGCACTAGGCCTTGAGAGTCACGCTTATGTTTGTACTGCTAGTCTGAGGCTTACTAGGAATACAGCTGTCTCTGTGGCTGCTATTGTGAACAAGCCAAGACATGTATGTGCATGCACGCACACACCCACACCACTCTGGGGACTGCAGCTCACAAACAAGCTCCGAATAAGAAACTTATTAAGGAAGAACAAGGGAATGAGACCTGTTAACTAGCTTCCTGTTGGACGCCACCAGGGACAACCATGGAGACAAGCGGAGGAGGCCGTGAGGCGGCAGAGGAGGACGGGACTAGATAAACGAGACGGCTATTACATAACAGGATATGATATCATCAGTACGATCGTCTAACAAGCTGAAACTGTGGTCCGCAGACCAAAGTTTCAGCTCTACCCTTGTTACAATTCTGTTAAGATTCATCAGATAACCTCATCTCATATTCTGATATTCTATGATTCATTCAGTGTTAAAATGACAGTTGGAATATCACAGGCCGTGAAAACCAAACTGCCTGCCCTCTGTGGTGGACCAAAACACATATCCTACATCACCACTATAATACGCAGATGTACAAGACTCACGGAAACACTTGGTGCTTCTGCCAGTGTGAGCGCACAGGTGTCTGCAATCAATACTACATTCTTTTGTTTGGGAGGGGGTATTGCAGTAGTGAGTGGAAGCCATGCTGGAGAAAGTTGTTAGTATGAGGGTTACAAGTTCAAGGGAAGTTTGGGGGGGGTTCACATGGTACCTTCTGTGCTCCAGAGAAGGCATGGTAGAAACTGGACACATAAGTCATTATGGCTTTCTCGTCGGGGCGAGCAGTGTT
Source organism: Aphredoderus sayanus (assembly GCA_027564795.1). NCBI lineage: Eukaryota > Metazoa > Chordata > Actinopteri > Percopsiformes > Aphredoderidae > Aphredoderus > Aphredoderus sayanus. Next base: position 3,791 of record JAODUG010050059.1, read on the forward strand.
CACAATGTCTACAGAGGGCGGGGAAGTACATGTTATGTACACACACACACACACACACACACACGTATATGGGCTACACAGGAAACACCTGAGATTACACATGAAGGACACAACAGCTGTACACTAGAGGTTAATGGAGGCTACATCAAAACAGGAGCGATGCAATAACAGCTACACATGGAGACGCAATACACAAATATTAGGACACATCCATAGTGTAGAGGACAAGAGTCTAGGGAAGGTGGAGGTCTGGGCAAGGGCTGGGTTGATAAACAGAGGAGGGGTAGTTTCTGTCTCTCCCCACCTGCTCATACTGGGATGACAGCTTTCACAGATTATAAATACAACGCTACAGTAATACATAGTTAACAACTGCAACAGCAATAACTGTTATTATCCGCCCACTGTGGACCTATGGTGTGATAAAACAAAGGAATCAAATCTTCTAGTTTGGTGATAAAGCTGCATTCATGGTAAAGAGCTCTAATTTGTATTGTGTGCAAAACAATGGTTACAGGGTTAGGTTTTAACAAAGATACAGTACAGCTATTTATGCTTAAAATAAAAATACACACAACATTTCATCTTACAGATGCGTTAACCACTTTAACAGTAATATCAATGCACTAATCTCAATCACACACACACAACACACACAGTGACAGGACTTACCTTCTGCATCCAACATCTTGGGGATGTCCAGGTACTTCTCTGCCACCTCAAAGGCGTTGTTCAGGTTGGTCACCGGGTCATCCTAAAGCACCAATCACAGCTTTAGTTGTTGGCCACCCATCTCTACTGGGTCTTGGCCCAGCCTGACACAATGTGAGGGCCAGTATGGACCTACCTTCCTAAGCTTATCATAGTCGATGAGCTCAGGTCTGTGTCTGTGGATCAGAGCGTTGAACGCAAGGCCATCCTTCCAGCTGTTATTGAGATTTTGGGGGAGAGGCAAGAAAGGGAGATAATAAAAATAGGTTTATTAAAGTCAAATGAAATACATTTCTGTGTGTCAAAGGATAATAAATAATAGTATAATAATAATAACAACAACTTTACAACTGATATTTGTGTTACCATATACCTGCAGGCATATCTAAAAGCTTGTTTTATTCTATACAGTTTTTATCTAAAAGCAACCTAAACAGCAATTTGACTTGATTCCTGTTTAAAGATTAAATTGTATTCAAAATCATCAGCCTCCTGCCCCCAATCATAGGCTGTTTCCAGGGGACATATGGAAATAAGTCCTGCTTTCACCCAGCAGGGGGCAGAAATGAAACAGGGTCCAGTGATTTACTGCAGTGATCTCAGGGTGCTGATAATTCATTCCAGCATCAACTCTCACTTTACATATGCTAAACAAGTTGCAAGTCATACCTGTGATAGCGTAATGAAACCTTCTGTGAACCCAGTGTAGCAGTGGTGCGTGTGGGTGTTACCTGATATGGAAGTTCTGAACATTGACATTCTTGTAGGGAGCAGTCTTTCTCTGGCACCACAACAGGAGACCCTCCTTGGCTGAGGTCTCTGCAGGGGGGAGAGAGGAAGTGGAACACATTGTTTCAGATCAAAGCTCAGGTCTCAACATAGCAAGGGCTGGAACCTATGCTTAGACTCCATTGACTCCACCCACTCAGTTGGTCTGTTAGAGGGGTCTAATGTCTCATCTCTATGGTCCTATCAAGCATGTGTTCTGAGGTAAGGAGCCCTTACAGACACATACTACAACTCCATTGTAAAAACATGTAATGCTCAAGAAAAGTATGCTAAAAGATGGGCCAACTCCAAGGTACAGACAATGAACCTCTGGCTGGCAATGGAAACACCCAGACCACTAGACCATCTTGTGCCCACATCACAACAGCAGCCACCATTCACTGGTGGACACACCAGCTGGACTGAACAGGGTGGCAGGCGTATCATACCTTCTACAGAGATGTCCTGGATGGCGAAGCGAAGGATGATGGTCCAGATCATGCCCAGGGTCATCTTGGCGTTTCCGTCCACGATTTCTACACAGCGGACATTATGATTACAGGGAAACATTACTACACATCACACCAGCCCAGCTACTATAATCATCACATAGGTTTGGGTTAGAGTCACTCTACTAAAACACTTTGACCGCCATGAGCAGTTATGAGCCATTATAATTGTCCTGTGTTGTGATTATGGCATGCTTAGTCATTCGCTTTTTCCACAAAGCAAACAAAATATCATCCCAGTTATAATTTACATGCAGGTTATGATTATTGAAGCTGTAACAACACCTCCTCTGTCTGAAATATTACAACCGTCATACCAATATGTAGGTGTCCTCAAGCTAAATATAAACTGTATTTTGTCCCTACAAGAAAGCCTTGCAGACAGTGATTTAGTAATGTACAGAGAACCTATACTATAATTTTGAGCTGTTAATTTTTACTCAGTCACACCAAGTCGTGTAGGAACTGTGGGGACAGTGACATTCAAAAATGCATGCAATGATTTAATTACAACCTAGTGAAAAATCTGTATTATTATTATTACCATCCAGTCCACAGCTTAGAGAGACCAGTGAGTGTTTGATAACTGATGTTTCACAATACAAGGATAATTGCCGTGGTATCATTAATACATTAATGTTATTCCATTCAAAGTTATTTATATTTTGTTCACAAACTAGGAACTACTTTCGGTCAGTGCATAGCTGGAAAGTTTGAGTGTAAATTCCCTCACGTGAGCATGCTCGTGAGGTGCAGTGTGTGTCACGCTGAAAGTAGTCAAAGTGTGAGAGGAATAGCCATGTCATGTCATGTCCTGCCCCTCTCTTTCTCTCTCTCTCTCTCTCTCTCTCTCTCTCTCACACACACACTTCTGTATGATTTAGTGGCCTGGTCAGCAGCCTCTGTCCAGGATGAGGTAAGCGCTAGATGTGTGTGTGTGTGTGTGTGTGTGTGTGTGTGTGTGTGTGTGTGTACTAACCCTCAGCTCCAATGGAGACCAGCTTAACCCCTTTGCTGGCGATGAAGTCCAGGGCTTTGTTGACATTGTTGATCTTGTGGACCCTCATCTTTCCTCTCTCGGGCTTGGGTAACCTCTCACCTGCAGGCACGCATGCATAAATGAAAAACATGCATGCATGCATGCACAAAAACGCGTCCATTGGTTGCCGTGGAGACACATGGAAGTCATGTTCCCACAGGCTCAGCAGAACAGTTGAATTACTAGCTGAACAAACTGGAAGTCAACCCACAAACCCCTGGGAACCAGTATAGACTTGTACCTATTTTAACTGAGTCATGTTAATACATATTCATCCGTAAATAGGGAAACAGGCTGAACTTTAATAAAACAATGAGACAAAAGGTTACCTAGTTAACTGCAGGGCAAATGCTGTTATTCTCTACCATATACTGTCTACACAGAACAGGTTAACTATTGGCCATTCTGCAATATAATACAAATAATTAAAAACAAAACGTGCATCACGTTTATGAGGTGTTGAGAGACTGCTGAGAGATGCACAGCAAAATATCAAGCAATGGGCTTGTATGGTGTATAATGCAACAAACACCTTTGATTGAAATTAAAATGTTGGTTTTAAAATGTGCCCCAAATCCTGCACCTGCTGATTTCACACAAAGCTGCAGAGGAAAGCGAAAACACCCCGCTGATTAAAACAGGAATTCCCCTGTACTTAAGGTTTTATATGCTGTTTTCTGTGCAACTCATCCTTAAAAGAAAAAAAAGAAGAAAAAAAAGGAGGTCCTCCTTATATTTTAATCTCATTAAAGCAGAAAGCAACCATTTTATGTTGAATCGTGAACAGTGATGGTATGATATCACACACACTATGTATGTGTGTGCGTGGACAACAACACCATTTTTTTGGTCTGAGATGCTGGTCCTTGGTGTGACATTTTGGGAGCTACCGTATTCCACTGCATAGTATCAGCTTGACTCGACTATACTCGCATCAGCTTACTTCGTTTTCCACTGCAGATAGTACAAACTCAGTTGTAGCTGGTCAACATAGCGACAATGCTGTTCAAGCCACTGCTGCGGTAGAACGTTAGTCTTTTTTTTATAAACATGCCCCTACACTGTTGAAATGTCTGTCAACAGTTCAGAGACTTCTTGATCGACATTCACTTTATGCAAATTGCCCTGTCCAGCTCTTGCTAGAAAACACTGATCCGGTTGCCAACAACCAAGAACAACATCTGCACCTCCTCAATTGACACAGCGTGGTTATTCCGGGTTGAAATTTAATAATAGGTCAATAAAACGTTGAGGTTGCTTTAGTAGCTTGCAGTATGTCCACATATAGCGCAATGATTCGGTTCAGTCCAGTCAGCATTTGTCACATTTTGGTGTCTCCTCAGCTCGCTTTGAATCTCGACAGAGCAGGTACCTGGTGGTAACAGGCACTATCCCCACTTTTGCCCAATGGGACAGCCAAAAAAGGCGATGGGAGTAGAGTCGAGTTGAGCTGGTACTACACTGCAGAAAAACTTCCTTAGTGGCAGAAATACACAGCAATTAAAAGTATTTCATTGCTGTGTATTTCTGCCACTAAGGAAGTTTATTTATTTATTTATTAATTATTTATTTATGTATTTGTTTGTTTGTTTGTGCCTTTTAACCCTTGTGATGTCCTCAGCGCCAAAATGATCACATCATGTCTGTGTACGATGGAGAATTAGGTTTGTCACCTTCTATCTGCCACAAAGAGCTAGTGATTTGGGTCATTTTGACCTGAAGGACATCACAAGGGTTAAGAACAAACATGATTGCAAGACGGCTTTATAACTCAGATGTTGACACTGCTATAGGTAATTTACCTGAGATGACCTCCAGGAGGAGCATGAGTTTGAGGCCATCCCTGAAGTCTTCCTCAATGTTGTCTATCTGGGTGCCTGCCTTCCTCAGGTGGGAATTACACCATGCTGTGAAAGTCTGTAGAAAACACACACACAAACACACAAAATCATCATTTGCTCTTTTTCTTTCCCAACTTGCATTATCATTTAAGTTGACCGCTTTGAAATAAAATTGTACAGGAAGTTCAGCAGGTTTCCACGGTGACACAGGAAGTAGCAGGAAACAGGAAGTCGAGGCAGCAGGTCTCCAAGATAATGAAGCCTTACAACAGTAGTTCTGAACAATCTTTTAAAGTGATAAAATCCTAATTCCGGGAGATCAAGAACAAGAACCATGTGTAGCTAGTGATAAAAAAAAAACAGACCATCACTGGCCATCATGTTTGATGCAAGTCACTCATAAAATCATAGTCATCTGCAACTTAACAACTAGTAGTCAGTAGAGCACACAGCATTGGCCAGTTGATGTTTATGGGCTTCTGGTATACCTGCATTCTTAGGAAATGTGTTTTGAGTTCAGTATTATATTATACAGGGACATACCCACGGCAGGAAGGAGGGAGTTCTGAAGAGATGTATGTAGGCTTCAAGTTACACAGCGCCCCCTCTGGCTGGATGTGAGACCACCACACAGAGCCAATGCCAACACTCTACAACAATTTCCACTGCGCCACAGTAGCTTTGCCAAAAAAGGTGATTGCTTGTGAAACACCTACTGAAGTTCTACTTTTAAGATAATGTTCACTTCACTGGGTAAACAGAACCATAAAACAGCCATCAGCTTTGCTAGCCTCAGGATCATTTTGCACAAAGGTAAACTGAAACCATTAGCTGTAGTAACTAGCACATCACGCAAGCCTTCAAATGATTTGAATATAGAATCCAAATCTCTCTCTCCCTCTGCACTCTTGGATTGAGTATAAACACACACGTATAGAAAAACATTATGACAGGGGTTCAGGTCAAAGCTCTGCCCTCACCCCACCATCTCTCTCACTCACACACACACACACACACACACACAAAGGCACCATTGAGCCCCATAGATAATTGCCCCCTTCAGTCTCTTGCCACCACCGCAACCCCCCCACCCCCCAAATCTCTCTCTCTGCCTGCACAGTTTTCCCTGACCCTCCCCCAGACAGGACATAGGGGTGGGGGAGGCATGTCACACAGACAAGCACAGTGATGGACTGGACGGACAGACTGATGGACGGACAAAGGAGTGGACAATAATGTCCTCTGTCTGCCTCCATCCCTCCCTCTCCTGTGTTTGGTGAGTAGCTGCAGTAAACAAAACAATGGGTCTCCAGGACAGGAAGTTGCCATCCCAGTACAGGAAACAATACCAAGCCTGGGGGTGGTGGTGGTCTGGGGCCTGCTTAGTTGTGCGCAGGCCACCAGACCACCAACCAACCCCCACGTCAAGAAGTGAGGTCTATCATCATCACTGTCATCATTACAATGGAAACCAGTCTACCAGCGAAAATGAGGAAGGGATGTACTTCTGCCTTATTGTAATGCAGTCTGTTGTTTCTATGTATCACACAAGAGCCCACTTCCTTAACTGAATGAAATAAAGAGGACCAGACTGATCGACAGACACGATCGGTGGCAGTTAACAGTTATGACCACGTTGCCTGTGTGCTGCCAACACAGCCAGATACGATGATTTCTGACCTCATGTCAGAAATAACGTGAGCGAATTTACAGATTCCAAGCATCAGTTAAATATTAGTGCCGTGTAGAGTAAAGGTTCTGTTGCTGAACTGCGAGTGTACAGCACCATAGAATTTTATTAATATTTACATTTACAGCAGTTTAGCAGACACTTTTGTCCAGTGTGTCTTACAATAAATAAACTTCTCAATTACCAAAAAGCTCATACATCAGTCAATGTACGGTAACTAAACCCATTCTGATAAATGAATAAATGAATAATAACGTCAGCAGTCATGGAGGCTAAATATTAATCTAGTACACACCACCGCATTAACATTGCACACAACAAAATAAATCAAATCACCATCAGAGCACTAGGAGAAAGAATACAGTCACGACTGGTGACTAAAGTGGCTCTATGGGCCTGGAGCACCATGGACTGACCAAATGTTAACCTTTAGTTTCTTCTTAACCCTCATGGTGTCCTCCAGGTCAAAATTACCCAAATCACTAGCTTGTTGTGGCAGACAGAAGGCACATGAGGGTTAAAAGTCAGTAAAAAACAAATAAAGAAATAAATACACACAACAATGACAATAAAAAAAAAAATCATACACAATCAGATGCCTCCACCTGGTGGCCAAATACGATATTAGGGTGTAGGATGGTCTAGTGGTCTGAAAGTGTTTGACTCGCAGCCGGAAGGTTGTGAGTTCGAGCCCCGGAGTAGCTGGACTACCTGCAAATATCCTTGGGCAAGATGTATAACCCCAACTGCTCCCAGTGGTTAGGCTTGCACCGCCATCGGTTTGTGAATGTCCAACTACTGACAAATGTACTACATGCAAGTCACTTTGGATAAAAGCATCTGCCAAATGCCGTAAATGTAAATGATTAGGGACAACAGGAGGGTTAAAAGTGTAGCTCTCCTTTCTGTAGTGGCTCAAAGATACACTCCCGATCACAGTACAGCATCTCCAGAGATCCAAACCAACACAGGTACAATATGTCAGGAAACCTGGTTTCTTTCTGTACACAAATCAAAGAGTCCCCTTTAATTAGCAACGTGGGACGCTGAAACACTGGGAATACTGTCTGTGTGTACTGAACTTGGCGCAACAGACGCTGAAGAGGCCCTGCGCAGGAAAATGTGTGGGCCTATCTGGAAGTGGTTAGCCTGACATTCCTGACTCTGTCCACATGGCAGATATACAACTGTCTTATGTGCTGCACTCTCCCTCTCACGTACACCCCAAAGTCTGACCCCAGCTCCTTCTCGCCACACACCACTGGTTTGGCCTTCGTTTAAAAAAGGTCAAGGTTAATATTGATCATCACCATTAAAAGGATATTCAGAGGCTACAAACAATGTAACACAAACTAATCAACATCTTGTCACGGAAAGCACAAAATTAGGGATGGGCAATATAGCCAAAACAATAATTGTATAATTATTCACAATTAAAATATACATTAAAAATATATAAAATATGCAATATATGAGTCTTCCCTAATTTGCCAACATGTTAAGGGTCTAAAATAACCATCCATTGAATTAAGTACTACACTCACAGGATTGCCTAGGACATAAACAAACCGTTATAACAAAAACTTAAATGTCTGACCATATCAATATTACAGCAATATCACAGCAATTATTACGCTGCATCTATAGGAAACAGTTATGGCTAACTGCATCAAGACCTGGGACCTCATTTTAAAGGTTGCCACGCACAAAAAAGTTGCGTTAACCGACGTCAAATGTGTGTACGCATCTTTCACCAAATCGTCTGGATTTATAGAAAAATTGTATGCGGAAAAGTTCCACGCATCCTTTCATCCATGTGTAGAGCTTATTCAAGGTTTTCAGACACGCATATCAGCGACGCCCGATGGTGAGATCACGTAATAAAACCACTTCCCAGATGGAACAGATGAAATAAAACACTTCACCACATACAATTTAATGTTCGTAATGTAGACTATACCTCTAATATATATTATTTACTGTAACATATGATAAACAAGTACACTGCTGCAGGGGTACGACGATCAGGACGAGGACCAGGGTTTCGTATATGCAACTCGCCTTTACTCAAGTATTTGCTAGACTAGACAGGAGATGCATTCTGATAGAGATGCATGACGACCAAGGCTACATAACAAAAATGACCAAATCGGAAGTTAAACTTGAAAGAATCAAGAAAATTTATTTTAAAAAAGCAGTGCAATAGCATTATGTCAGAATTACGTACAGACTTGTGAGTGACCACTAACAGCCAATGGAAATCTACTACCCCCACTTCCTGATAGTGCTGACAGGGGTCTATGTATCAGCATGAGTTGCTTATGTGACTTACTGCTAATGAAGGAAAGAAGCTAAAACTAATCCTACCCCAACCCTACACTAACTTAGCCATGCTATAGCAGTACAGTAAAAGCCTATACACATTAAGGCGACAGATACACCCACAATCACACTATATGCAGACAGAACGTTCCAATCTTACACACAGGCCACTCCTTCAATAAGAATGCTTTGGAGCCTAAACAACCACCCACACATCATGTCATCAGTAAGGTCACCTCTAGTTAATTATTCACACCCACTTCCTGCGTTTATCTGATTATAAGGGCTGTTTCTTAACGCGGGGATACAAGCAGGTAAAAGGTGTCACACCCATAGAACTATAGTCGCACCAGGGAAGAATGAGCTTGGAGTCATAATTTAACCGCCCAACATTCCCTGAATGACTCGAACATGCCTTGAGACAGTGCGTGTTGATTCTCACTAACCCGACTAAGTTCATTCCTCCACCAACACATCAATGCAGTGCTCTTTCACAGCAGCGTTAGAGCAGAGATGCAAAGTTACGCACACACAGATACACAAACGGTTAATCCAGCAATGTAGTTACAAGACTATACAAACCCATTGATGAGACATCTCATATTGTAGAACTGATAACTGACTTGAACACCTCATTGGCCTGGGGCGACAATGCTTGCTAGCATTGTTCTACTAGAAACTGCCCTTGAGCATGGCACTAAAAGGCATCTTTACAACAGACTCACAGGCCCATCTTCAAAAGGAGATTCTACTCTCATCAAGATAGCCTGGTTAAATAAAGGTTATGCAAACAAAGAAAAATACATAAATCCCCACCCGTTCTGGATATGAAGATTACGGGTGAATAAAGGGAGAACTCTGGTGTGCTGAAGATCCTTAGAATAGCTTGGGGTGGGTGGGCAGGCGCGCAGCATAGCATAATATACTGTAATAGTAGTCAAATGCCGGTTTGAGAAATTGCATGTGCGTCGTTAAAAGGAGGTTTATGGGCACCATCTGTCAGGAGGCGTGGCCCCATGGCTGATAGATCTGGGCCACGCTGGACTGGACCAGCGGTGCTGGCCTGTACTGGGCCAAACCCATGCTGCCCTGGCCCAGGGAATAAAGTCTGCTGCTCTGGGTCTGGTCTGGCCTGACACAGGACCTCCTATTCTTAGACACACAAAACTAGGCCATGGCATGCAACACCGCAGGCTATTGTCAAAACCTCTAGGTCACTATAACAACTATAGGCTGGGCTACACAGGCCAGGAAAGTGACCAATTGTAAGCTTTTCCTCAAGAGCTAGATACCTTACTATGCATGGTTGGAGACAATGTGGGCAAAAGATAACATCACACTTATTGATATTTTCAAAGTTCATGGGAGTATCTAAGTTGATGTGAAGACCAGCCTTAGTTATTAACCGATTAAAATTACAGGCATCTAGGAATGCGGCAACTGAAATTCTGGGCCGATACTGATGTTGAATAACAACGTAGCGTAAAACCAATGCCGATGTTGGTGAATTTACTGAATTACTCTCAACCTCAAAAAAAAAACAAAATCCACAAGAGTGCACTGTACCCATTTCCCTTGTTATGCCATGCCATAGTCAAGTCCAGCCAGTGGCTGTTACGGGTGGTTATTGATATCATAGTATCACTTATTGCAACAATTTAGCATTTATCCAGAGCAAAATTGATGTGACCACAGATAAACATCGGCCACTGTCATAGATTGTCATTTTAGGCGAATTTCGCCAAATACCGATGTACGGCCGATATATTGTTAATCCCTACATACAAATTATTGAAAATGGACATTTTATTTTATTTTGTGAGCAGTTAGCAAGTTAGTTAACTTACAAAATATAAAGTAACAGCATTCAAAATTCATTACTGATGTTTTCTAGATTCAAAATCATCTACAGGAAGACACTATGGGCCAATGAGCTCATTAAGAGTTGGAACAGCCTAGAAGTACAACAGAATTCCATTCAGTGCATTTTAGAAGTGCGACTACATTCCAAAATTCCCAGTCTAAAGAATGGTTGACATTCCATCAGGTTCAGGCTAGCAGTTGGAAGGTAACAATAGAGCTGACAACCTGCTGACACCAAGCTCGTGTAAGGGGAGCCCGAGAGTTACCCCCCAGGTAGGAATGTCACAGTGAAGGCTATGAGTTTAGTGCCATTTTCTAGTGGCTATATGTTTTGATACAATTGTATAATTGGTAAATAAAAAAGATGACTTTGTAACCAACTAAATCCTTTTTTATTGTCATGCGCAGTAATAGAAGTCAGTCTTTGTTAAAAAGTTATAGTAAGCTAATACATTTTATACAATTCACCAAATATCTTCTCATACCACACAAACTTGACTCAGTAAATATTTATACAAACAATGTGGTGCAGACCACACACACAACAACAATATTGTAAGTGTGTGGGACAGAGCCTCTCAGGTAGAACACTATGGCATTGAAGGGAGAGGCATTTTTGTTTTGATTGAGCTCAGATATCAACAACCTTTCACCAGAATGAATGTACCTTTAATGCAGCTAAAAAGAAACTAATGCAATAAAACACCCATATCGGAACCTGGGACAGGTCTTTTTAGACCTTAGCACAAGGTCAGGCTTTTATGGGATCATTTCATACTGTCCCTCTGGTGTCTACTGTGTAGGTGCAACATAAGGACAACTGCATCATGTGCATTGACATCATACGGTGGTTGGTGTCACACAGAACAGGCAGAAGTTGAAGGAAGAAGGGAAGTAGGTTTGTGCATGTACATTAAAAAGGCGCCGTTTCACTCCAAGAGAGCGATAAACTCACAGCTGAAAATGAAAACATCGGTTTGGCCAACAGCAGCCGTCCTCAGCAGCATGAGGAAGAGCTGAGAAGGGAAGTGAGTCGCTTGTTCTCATTATCATCTCAAGCCTGGAAAGCTGATCATTAAAACACACACACAAACAGCAAGCTCCATCCTGAGTCAAGTGCCAACAGGTTTTCAAGTGAAGCTCTAATATGGGGCCCGGGGGGGGGGGGGGGGGGGGGGGGGGGGGGG
>JAODUG010050080.1:0-11188 GCA_027564795.1 Aphredoderus sayanus
TGGCTTGCACCGCCATCGGTGTGTGAATGGTGAATGTGAGGCAATAATGTACAGCGCTTTGAGTGGCCGGTAGGCTAAAAAAGCGCTATATAAATGCAGTCCATTTACATTTACATTTAGTTTAGCCTAAATCAGCGCTCGTTGATAGAAGACGGACGCTGCTGCTGGTAACCGACTTGTCATTTCACTATGACGAGCTGAATAATGAATTAACATTATCATTTAATATGGATCATGGATCATGGGTATGGTTTACATGTTGTGAAGTTAAATAATCTTGTCAGTCCATATTTGACATTGTGTTTATCCAAAAGTCTGCCTCTTATAAACTGTCCGTGACACTGCGATTCCAAAAGACACATAGCAGATGTAGAGCCTACAATAACCTTCATTCTTGTTGTAATTTTTTGTATAGCATGCCTATAAATTGCTTTTAAGTAATGATGAACACAAAGAGCATTTGACCGTAATTTCTTCCGTTTGTCCGGTAAACCTTCCTGAACACATTTACCGGCACCAATTTTTTTTTAGCGGAAACGCTGATAGTGTACCCTAACATTGTTAAATGTCTGATTCAAGTCCATTTAGAGGCCTACTAACAAAGTCATAACATAACCGTAATCAATACGCTTATATGCTTTCACTTACCAAACCTGAGGGCTCACTTTAAGAGAAGGCAGTTATATAGCCAACATTCTATATTCTAAGTTTTGTATACTAACCATTAGCCACTTTTTCATAGAAAATCACTCCCATGTTAAGCCGTGGTGATTAGTAAATAGCCTACTTTTACCAGCAGCAGTTGACAATATCCTGTGGTTGGTGGGCACCATGGCACTTATAATTCTCCTCCCATGAAGGGTTTCAAACCTGTTCTCGCATTAGTATTTTCCTACTGTACATAGGCTACACTATACACTGCATACAGGGGCTAAATACATCCATAAGGAACATACACACTACCGTGTCTTTTATATCCATGCAACGGATTGTGTTTTTGCTTGAGTGTAGTCTGGTGATAGCAGTTGGGTAGTATATGATGCCGGTTTTTTGGTAACCCTGATAATCGGCGTAAAAATAGTCGGGTAGTGTATAATATCCAGATTTGTTTGTATATATTTGTAAATATGGCGTAATGTAACCCAGTCTTTAAATGGTGCAGACAGTGCTCATGTTTGGTCCACTATGTCTGTAATCTCCTCTCTAAATATTAAGGACTATTGTTCTCTATGAAAACAAAAAAGTATCAATGAAAACTATATAAAATTTTTTATTGTAAAGTTTATAATATTGTGATTGGTTTCCTGTAGATCGGAGTAAATGTTCACAGTGACCAGAAACCTGGTTTTGCTGTGCTTTGCGTTTGGGTGATATGACAATGTAGTATAATATTCTGACAATTGCACGTGTGTTGTTTATCATTTACTGTAAAGTGTAATGTATTTTTCTTTCAGGAGAAGGAGTAGAGGTAAAGGCCCGGCTGAGGATGAAGAGAGTGAAATCGGCACAGGGAGGAAAACGCCACAGAAAGCAGGTGTGTGTGTGTTTACTGGTTCTCTACCAGCACTACCAGTACCATACTGAAGTGTTAACAAGTATAACTATCATCTACGACATCATCATCAACTACTACCAGTCATGTGACGGCTCCCTCTCTTCTCTCTCCCTCGCCCCTCCACCAAACCTCCAGAGGTGAAGGAGGTGAAGACAACTGGGCGACGACGCTCCTCTTCCAGGAGAAAATCCAACCCAGAGCCGGAGCCTGTCCCTGATCCTGAGCCCAGTCCTCATCCCGACCCCAGCCCTGATCCCAGTCAAAACCAGGACCCTGGACCTACTGACCATGACAGTTCTGACTCTGCCCCCGTCGCACCAGACCCATCCACCATCCCACCAGACCCATCCACCACCCCACCAGACCCATCCACCATCCCACCAGACTGTTCCCCCATCCCACCAGACTGTTCCCCCATCCCACCAGACTGTTCCCCCATCCCACCAGACTCTTCCCCCATCCCACCAGACTCTTCCCCCATCCCACCAGACTCTTCCCCCATCCCATCAGACCCTTCCCCTACCCCACAGGATCCCACCCCGAGCCATGAGGACAGTCCCACAACACATCCCAGTTCTAGCCCAGGTTCCCCAGTGAATATCCCAGTCCTGAGCCCCCATCCTAGTGAGCCCCAAGTAGTTTCAAGCCCCAGAACAGCTGCCAATGATGGGGCCAGATCCACTCCCTCTTCCCCCATCCCCAGCCCTGCACATATCGCAGTCCCCATGGAAGGTAGCTGCAGTCCAGTCCCTCTGGAGACCACAGACAGCCGGGACAGTCCCAGGCCAAGCCCTCCTCCCAGTCCCATTGCAATGGAGCAGAGTGTCCTTCCCAGCCCAGTGGAGTCTCCATGCCCCAGAGTGGCCTTCAGTCCTAGGGAGGATGAGGGCTCCCTCTCGCCTCTGTTCCAGCCTTCCCTGTCTGACTCGGAAGAATCTTTGGTCCTTGTACTGGGCACTGGCAAGAAACGGTGAGAGAGACTGCTGCAAGCTTTACCCAAATTGTAAATTAGAAAGAAAGATGTGTGTGTACATAATAACAAGGTTGTCATCTGTGTATGAGACTATTAGGGCTATAAAGTCGATGAGTCGAATTATCAGTCAGTCACCTGAGATTTTTCAAGTTGAGTAGTCATGTTTTTGTCAGTGTGCATTACAATAACAACATAAAACATACAAAATTGCACAGCACGGGATAACATTTCAAGGAGGAATTATAAATAAATGCCAAATATTTCATAAATAAATCAACATGTATTTAATAGTAAATATGAATGTTCTGAGAGCTCTTTGGTGCATGAGTTAGTCTCAAGTTAGCTAAACTAAGACCCCATGGGCCATAGATGCAATACGAACAATGTAGATTTAATATTCAAGCACATGCAGGTTTGAAACCATTAATTTAGATGAGAAACTGGAATTAATACACCTTGGTTTCCACTGTCCAGCAGCCACGAAATTATCATCACTCAAACGATTGTTTGCTGTAGGCTATTGTAAATGCGTTTTTAACATGGACCTAAGTTGACATGGAGTGGTTTTCAAAGAACAGTTGGCATACAAAAGTTTGCACAGAGGAAGTATGCAGTATTCTTTTACTTCAAGTGAGCCCTGGTGAGTGAGCCATCATATTATCAGTGTGTGTATATAGTGAACACATAGCCTCTACTGTATCATCCTGGCTACCAATGCTAGTCACTGCTTTGGCCATATTGTGCTGTATCGATTGATTGTGCCATTATGAATTGCACAGTACTCACAAGCTGTTAGTTACTGCTGCCATTCCAAAGGAAACTGCAGCACAAATCAGTGAAACTCATGCTAGTGATTGTATGATAATCTAACCTAGGCTAATAAAAAAAATAAAAAAAAGAAACAAATCGTCATATTGAACAAAATTCTGAGTCTTGTACAGGCCTAGAGACTATGGATAATTCCATTTAACTAACAATTGCCAATCTGGAATGTGATAGATTGTAGCATTTAATTATGTCTATTGTAATGAAATGTCAAATGGCTCTATGATTAATGCAAATAAGACTGAGGATGAAGGACATACTTCACTGGTTCTAAGTAGGCGATAAGAACATAGTTAAACATACTGTTGGAACAAAAGCTACAAAATAGCAGGAGCAAACATAAGTGTGAATCATTTGCTTTGAGCTTTTGTAGTTCAAAAGAGATTGTCTTGGGATACTTGTGTCTTTAGATACATAAAATGAAATTTTAGGTTAATAAAAAAAAACTGAATTAGAAACTTGTGTCTCTTCTCTCTCTAGTCAGAAGAGGTGTGCGTTCTGTTACCGTGGTGACGACCCTCCACTGGGCCAGGGCGGGCTGGTGGTGTTTGGTCCGACGCCGGGCTACATCCCCCTGCACATCCTAAACCGACGTACCTCCCCCGACCGCCATAACGACTGTCACGACAACCGCTACCATGGCAACGAGGCTCCGTCCGTGTACGCCACCTTCCCAAGACTACAGTGGAAATATAAGCAAGTCCATTTATAGTAATCATGGTTAATAATATGCATTCTTTCCTTTTCTCTAGGTGCAGTAGTCCAGATGTGTCTGGCTCTACAGGTGAGACCAACACATGATGTAATCTTGTCATTGTGTGTGTGCCTTTGTGCATATTCATTCATTCATTAATGTGTGTGTGTGTTTTCTGCAGAGTTTGTTGAGCAGTTAGGACCCATGGGTCTGCCGCATGACATCAACGTTCGCTCACTGTTTGACCCTACAGGTAAACACGCACATTAAAAAGGATTTAAACATTTAGTTGTTCATTCAGTAGGTTATACCATTTGAGAGGAATCATCTTGTTTACAAGGGGGTCCTTTTCTTTTACAACCTTTACACCAAGTCTATACTGGCTTCTGAATGTGTGTGTGTGTGTGTGTGTGTAGGTCAGTGTTGTGCCCACCTCCATTGCGCTGCGTGGTCGGAGGGTGTGTGTCGAGGGGAGGGACAGGCACTGCTGTATGTAGACAAGGCCATCGACACAGGAAGCACACAGGTATATATATATATGTTCACTAGCGCTCCTTTAGTAACCCAATGCATTACTTTAAGCACGCCTCTGCTTTGTCTCTGTCCTGGCAGGTGTGTGTGTTCTGCGGACACCTGGGAGCATCGCTGCTTTGCCGGGACACTGGCTGTGGGCGGAGGTACCACTTTCCCTGTGCCGTCGCCGCGGCAACACACCTGGACTGGAACCAGAGAGAGACGCTGTGCAGCAAGCACGCGCACACAGGTACACATTGTTTACCATACAGTACTAGTGACGTACACGTGCATATTGTGACTCTAATCTTGTTGTCGCTCTTTGTGTGTGTGTGTGTGTAGTTTTGTCTCAGTGTGTGTTGTGTAGTAGTGTAGGTGATGTCAGTGGTCAGCTGATGTGCTGTTGCTGTGGGGCACGTTACCATGGAAGTTGTCTGGAGCCCCCACTCGACCCCTCCCCACTCTGCCGGGCTGGCTGGCAGTGTCCTCAGTGTAGAGTGTGTCAGACCTGCAGGTATACACGTGCACGCATGAACACACAGACATACAATGGGAGCTTTGAGATGAGCACTGGATGAAATGACGTTGTTTTGTGTGTGTTAGGTTACGAGGGGATGAAGCGTTGCTAGTGTGTGAGCGCTGTGATAAGTCCTATCACACACACTGTCTCACACCTGCATTGGAGCATTCACCCGGCCAAGCGTGGAGGTGCAAGGTGGGGGAGGAGTGGATGCTTGATATTTAAGGATGTAATGATGCCAAATAAACACTGTATAATGATATTTGATAAATAGTCCACGATACACTAATCCTCACAATATTATACTTGATCAAACATTATGACATGAAAAATGTAGTTTATTTTAAATAATAAAGCACTTCTGGCAATAATTCATATAGTTAAGGCACTCAAATACTGGTGAATTGTCAATAAGAATAAGTAAATAACGCAAATGTCATTAGTGCTCTATTGTAAGACTAAAGGACAATGCCCACTGGTGGCACCATTTGGCAGCGCGTCAATAAATGTAAAGACAAATTGACAGAGGAATTAAAAAATCCGTAGATATTCAATGCATGTTTATGGCTTGACTCTCAAGACCGCGTTCTAAACCTTGGCGGCGGCAACGGGCATCAGACATCGCCAGTGGGCATTTCCCCATGGGAAAAAGTTGATGCACATCAGCAGTAGTTGGTCTTCATACCTGTTAATTCCTGCAGCTTGGCTTGTATGAAGGGCAGGCACAACAGGCTGAGTTAAATGCACACGTGAAGCCATTGTCGCAAGACTCACTGTATTTTCGACTGAGTATGGTCTCATATCCGCAGCTATAAATATCCTAATAGCATTAATTGAATGCTGTGGGGAAAAGAGCTTGCCTTCCAGTCTGTTTTGTCTTCCTCTGCTAATCGACACGTGCATGTTGCTGTCATAATTGATATGTTTGAAAAGTGTATCTACAGACATAGCTTAGATATAGATATAGAATTCAATTGAACAATGTCGGCATACAGTTTGATACAAATCGTTGTCCATTGAGCTTCACCTGGCTACTGGGCTAACACAACTAGCATGCTGCAGTTGAAGAACTGTGGCTAAACGTCCAACGGTATCAACACACCTTTCTTACTGCAATATCGTGAAATTAGATGTATTGTTTTGAATTACTGTTTTGTTAATCATTTCCTCATAACACGGTTGGTTTAAGTGTACTACATTATCTCCCACACTTCCAGAACTGCCGAGTGTGTGTGAGGTGTGGTGTGAGGTCTTCAGGCCAATGGGTCAATCACCTGTCTCTATGTGAGTCGTGTGACTCAGGACTCCCCTGCCCAATCTGTGGTCAGACTGCAGACCCTGCCTCACAAGACCATCTGGTTTGCAACATCTGCTACAGGTACACACAACACACAGCATGTTTGAGACAACACGGGGCTTTGTTCAGCATGATTTGGTGGGTTCTAGTGAACTACAGGGTTTGGGAACCGACCAGTCAGCATGGCTGAAATAACACTTTATCACCACAAGTTATTTGCTAATGTGTCACTCATGTCAGTGAACCACCCATTCAACTATGGTTTCTATTTATATAGTTGACTTTTTCATAAGTGTTAGAGCTGTCTTCTAAGACATGTTCTATATATGGAAGAGAAAATAATTAGTTTTTTTGCATATCAATACTGTTACGTTCCTCTCCTTCACACCATCAAATGTAGGAAACTAAAGTAGTTCAACTACCATTGTTTTTCAGGTGTATCCATATGGAGTGTGTTGTACAGGGTGGAGGCCTGGTGGAAACGGATCTCTACGTCTGCACCACGTGCACACCAACAAATCAGCCTACATCACCCACTTCCCTCAGCCATATGCAAGCCTCGCCCCCTACCTGTACACAGGTGTCACCTGAAAGCCCTACTCCTTGCTTAGACCAGCTCACCATCTCAGAAACTGTCAATCATGGTTCCCCTGTTAGGCCAACACAAGGCCAAACTACACCGCCTCAATGTAGCCCTACATTTCCACCACAAAGCCCTGCAACTCCTGCACACATACAGCATGGCCCTACACACGGACAGTTAAGCCCTGCACACACAGTGTGTAGTCCCACGCACCCCCAACATAGCTCTACTGAGAGTCCTCTGCAACAAAGCCATATCCAAGTCATCTGCACACAGACTGAACAAAGTCCTTCACTGTCACAACCTACAGAGCTCCATAGTAGCCCTACAACTCATAGTCCTACACTGCATAGCCCTGCCCCCGCCACACACACTCAACTCACAGAGGAGCTAATCTCCACAGAGGCTGACTGTAGGTCTGCGGAGCGAAGGCCTGGTACGCCTACCAGTCCTCACCCTAGCCCACCCAAACAGAGTCCTACACAGCCTGCTCAGGCTAGCCTTGTCAGTACAGAGCCTCCACAGAGCCCGACGCCACACAGTCCCGCAGAGCTCCAGCACAGTCCTACACAAGGTACTCCACAGACACAGCTCAGTCCTATGCCCATACAGCTTCAGTGTAGTGAAATGCAGTGCAGTCAAGTCATTTCCACATCACTTCCACCAAGTCCTACCCAGGATAGCGGGCCTACACTGGACCAGGAAGCTGACCCTAATAGCTCTATACCTACCCAAACATCCTGTTCTAGCCCTATGTTGTGTGAGGTAACACAGATTTCTACACTGGATCAGGCCAGTCTTTCACCAGACTACTGTGGGTCTACTCGCACAAGAAAAAGCCTCACCTGCAGTAGACCTTATTCAGCTCCATGTAGCCCCTCCCAGCCCCTGCTCAGATCGACACAATGCAGTCTGTCACAACCTCCTAGCCCTACACAGGCCTTTAATATGCTGCCTATTAGCTCTTCGCTTCCCGTTCAGTCAGCTATCCCTACGCTAAAAAGTGCAATATACATTGTTTCTTCAGATCTGAGAACCAAGGAGCCTAGTCACATGCATCATAACCCTAGCCTTGCAGACCAAACACTGGAAAGTAATTTTGGTCATGTTAGCCCGAATCATGACCAGCCCAGAAGTCCCATATCAAGTGTTGGTATGACAAGCCACCTTCCAAACAGTCCTCAGAGTTTCACAGGTAGCCCTGTACACAGTAGCCCCTCTCCTTTCCCCATCCCACCTGCACCAGAAAGCCTTTTCCAAGTTAGTACTTCACTGGAACACACTAACCTAACTAGCCCAACTCATACTAGTGAATTAGTTGAACCCACTAGCCTAACTAGCCCTACTCATACTAGTGAATTAGTAGAACCCACTAGTCAAATTCATGCTAGTGAACCTATGGAACCCACTTTCCTAGCTAGCCCACCTCATGCTCCTGAAACCACCAAACCTAGCCTAGCTAGCCAAACTGATGTTTGTGAAATAAAGGAATCTACTGCTGTTGCCAGCCCAACCCATGGCGGTGAAACAATGCAACCCATTAGCCAAGAAAACCCAAATCATGCTAGTGAAATTGCGGAACCAACTAGCTTGGCAAGCCCAACTAATGCTAATGAAACAGTGGAACCAACTATCTTAGAAGTCCCAACTTATGTTAATGAAACAGTGGAACCCACTAGCATAGCTACCCCACCTCATGCTAGTGAAGTGGAAGAACACACTAGCCTAGCTAGCCCAACTCATGCTAGTGAAGAAGTGGAACATACTAGCTTAGCTAGCCCAAATCATGCTAATGAAACTGTAGAAGCCATTATCCTTGCTAGCCCAACTCATGCTAGTGAAAATGTGGAACCTACTAGCCAAGCTAGCCCAACTTATGCTAGTGAAGTAGAACACACTAGCCTAGCTATCCCAACTCATGCTAGTGAAATTGTAGAACTCATTAGCCTTGTGAGCCCAACTCATGCTAATGAAATAGTGGAACACGCTAGCCTAGCTATCCCAATTCATGCTAGTGAAGTTGAAGAACACACGAGCCTAGCTAGCCCAACTTATGCTAGTGCAACTGTAGAACCCATTAGCCTTGCGAGCCCAGCTCATATTAGTGATGAAGTGGAACCCACTAGTCTAGCTATCCCAGTTCATGACCATATTAGCATAGCTAGCCCAACTCATGCTACTGAAGTTGAGGAGCACACCAATATAGCTCTCCCAACATATGCTAGTGAAGTAGTGGGTCTGACTAGTGTAGCTAGCCCAAATCATGCTAGTGAAACATTTGAAAACACTGGTCTAGCAGGTTCAAATCATGCTATTGTAAGAGTGGAACACACTATTCTAGCAAGCCCAAGTCATGATTGTGAAACATTGGAACCCCCTAGACTTGCTAGCCCACCTAATGCAAATGAAGTAGTACAACCCACTTGCCTATCTAGCTTAACTCATGCGAGTGAAGTGGAAGATCATACCACCATAGCTAGCCCAACTCATTCTAGCGAAGTAGTGGAACATACTAGCATAGCTAGCCCAACTCATGATAGTGACGTGGTGGAACAAACTAGCATAGCTAGCCTAAGTCATTCTGGAAAGATGGAAGAACATACTAGCCTAGCAAGCCCAACTAATGCTAGTGGCAATGTGGAACAACAAACCACTCCCATTCAAGACAACTTTTCTGTCATTAATACATCTGGTTGCAATGAGACTAGTGACATTGCTGTTTCTGTTGAACTTATCCAGTTCAGTACAGATATCACTAGCCCCACACATACTATTGAAATCACTGCTACCCCATCTCACACTTTCCCTGCTCAGGTCTCTTTAAGCCCCACACCCACAGAGGCAGTTCCTGTCCATAACAGTTTAACTGTTCAGGATAAAACCTCACCACTATCAACAAGCCCCATCCACCCCAGCTTTTCTCAGGATAAGGATATGGCTGTTCCTCCCACTTCGCCCAGTCATGGTAACTGTTTTGTTGATAGCCCAGTTCATTCAAGCCCCACTTGTGCAAGTCCAATCAGTCTGACTAGTGTTAACCCCAGTCAGGTTCTAACTAGCATTGCTCCTTCACATGCTTCTTCCACAGAGGCTAGCCCCACACACATTAAAGGTAATTCAAGCCCCACGCATTCTAGTCAAACAGAGTCTGTTCCTCACAGGGCTACTGTTGATAGCCCTACAAGTGTTCAAACGGATTCCAGTCTTTCAGTTGATAATCAGGTACAGAGTAGTTTCATATCAGTTTGTCTAAGTCCTCTTGATTCAAGCTCAATCCATTGCCCAGCTAGTCCAAGTCCAAGCAATGTTACCTCACCCCATGCAAGCCAAAATCAAGGTAGCCTTAGCCATGCAAGTATGTCAGCTGCTAGCAGTTTTCACACACCAGGTAGTTGTACTAATGTTGGCCTTGCTAGTCCTCCCTGCAGCCCAACCAGTCCCAGCTTGGTCTACCAGCACATTTCTCCACGATCTAGCCCCAGGCATACAAGCCTAGCCACTGTTAGCCCACCACAAAGTCCAGTTCACACCAGTGAGACCTGTGCTAGCCTGACACAAAATCAGCTGAACACCAATGAGGCCTGTGATAGTACTACAAAAAGTCCAGCTCACAGCAGTGAAGACTGTGTTGACCATTCCCAATTTCTGATTCAGCCCAATGAAGCCTGTGCTGGCCCTTCCCAATCTCCCATTCAGCTCAATGAAGCCTGTGTTGGCCATTCCCAATCTCCGATTCAGCCCAATGAAGCCTGTGTTGGCCATTCCCAATCTCCGATTCAGCCCAATGAAGCCTGTGTTGGCCCTTCCCAATCTCCCATTCAGCCCAATGAAGCCTGTGTTGGCCCTTCCCAATCTCCCATTCAGCCCAGTGAAGCCTGTGTTGGCTCTTCCCAATCTCCCATTCAGCCCAGTGAAGACTGTGTTGGCCCTTCCCAACCTCCGATTCAGCCCAATGAAGCCTGTGTTGGTCCTTCCCAATCTCCGATTCAGGCCGGTGAAGCCTGTGTTGGCCCTTTCCAATCTCCGATTCAGCCCAGTGAAGCCTGTGTTGGCCCTTCCCAATCTCCGATTCAGCCCAGTGAAGCCTGTGTTGGCCCTTCCCAATCTCAGATTCAGCCCAGTGAAGCCTGTGTTGGCCCTTCCCAATCTCAGATTCAGCCCAATGAAGCCTGTGTTGGCCCTTCCCAATCTCAGATTCAGCCCAATGAAGCCTGTGTTGGCCCTTCCC
>JAODUG010050091.1:0-33693 GCA_027564795.1 Aphredoderus sayanus
CACACACACACACACACCCAGGTGCGCAGGTGACAGGGGGAGGGGGCCAATGCCTCCAACCTGCCTCATACAAACACGGGCCCATAACTCACCTCCCCAGAGAGCGGGGGCCGCGACTGGAATGTCAGCACTATTTCTGCCAGCTGCGCGCTCTCTGTAATGACACGCCGCCATTTCATTCCACCGGCACCCTGTTCCTCCGCCGCAATCCCTCCATCCCTCTACCCTCCGCGGACTGTGCTCGTTCATCCCGAGCGGCTGTCTGGGGAGAATGTGCTAGAATACTGGGTCAACAAGATCACAGAGAGAGAGAGTAGAGAGTACAGTACACATGAATATAGACATTATTGTGCAAACGTCCACTGCAGTGTGACGTGTTGCTGTGGCGATGGGGGATGCTCTGGTCTGTCCAGCCCAACAGTGGTAACGGATGTATTTCCACTATCCAAACGAGACCGCATATTCACCGCATCAAAGTGTCCTATGAAAGGATGAGATGACCACAAAGTGGCTTTAGACCGGACTGGAGGGGAACGGGAGAAACCTAAATATGAACAGAAGAAAGCGAAAAATAAATGTATAATATGTGGAAATAATCATTACACTTTAAAGGACCACTGTAAAATTATGTGAAACCCATCAAATATAATAACCCTCAACTAAGCACGCCCAGTATCGGCCTATCTGTATCGGGCTGAAAATGGTTTCTCCCTTCAGCTCACTTGCATTGAGGAGATGACCGTAAGAGAAAAATAAAGACTAAATAGTACATTAAACAGTGTACATTTTAATATACACCCTGAGTTTGTTATAAAGCACCACTGAAACCCCGCTTGTTACAAATACACTTGAACACTTGAACTGTCAATTGAACTGACGCGGTACTGATCAGCAATATATTGTTTACCTGTACATAAGATTAGGACATTTCTTTACTACTTAACATGAAATTATTATGTGAAAAGCTGACAGGTAGCTGTTGTGTGTAACACCTGCCAGCGAATGGAACATTGAAACCCTGGCCATTACTACTTATGTAGGTTATTGTGAACTGCTCCATAAGTGAACACAGATCGGAACTTTTGCCAATGCCTTTTCACCATGTATTTGCCAACCTCAATTTTTGAACGATACTCTGCTGATAACTAAACCAACTACAAACAAATAAGATTGTATAAAGTGCCATGAAAATCATATCCTGTCTACCGACCTATCATGTACTGTGATGAAGAATTTAATTCACTATTGCTCATAGCTGTATACCCATTTTGTATACAGTTACCATTTCACAATTATATGCTGAACGTATGCTTAATCTGAATACTACTGACACAGAATGTTAACAACAGTATTTCCTGGTCTGTTTATGAACAGCTTACATTGTAGAGTATTAATTTGTTGTTAATACGTACAAACACACCTTTCTCAAACGCTGTGTGATAATGGTATGTGTTCACTGATATCAGTACATGAATTGATGTGTTACACTTCACTGATGTATACTGGTAATATTAGTACTCTCAGGTAATATATATGCAGTTCATAAACAGACCATCAAAAGGAAGGCATCATTTTTGTCATGATTCTGACTTGTCTTGTTTTGTAGTCTAGTGATTGTTTTCCCCATTGCAGACTAAACTGCCATACTTCCTACACTATCATCAGCATTCAGAATGAGTGAATGTATTCATTATGTTCATATTCACAATAATGTGCAGTAACAAGGACAAGCACAAAAAAATGTTTTTGGCGTTGCAAAAGGGAGCCGTAATGTACTTTATGTAAATACTGTAAATAATTACCCTGAAGATAATGTTTCAGTGATCTGTTGGTTTAGGGAATATTTGACTCCCCCTTTAGAATGGACTGTGCTTGACGTGGGATCTTATTTTCTTTTTGTTAATGATGCTGTGAATAAAATGTATGTACAGTATTTACCTAACTGTGGGCTGACTTCTGAGTTCAGCTGTTTGCTGTTATTAGTTAGAGTAGAGTTGCAGGCCTAAATCTCAACTGGAACTGAGCCTTATCACTTGACAGATGCCTGATACATTTTGCAGTTGCTAAGAAACTGCTCATAATAACTATCAATCTTTGGGGGTACTGCTATTAAATGGCTATAATACCTGAATGCCAGTGCTTTCTTTTATGGAAGAAATTATGGAGCATTTGGTTTAACATGAAAATAGAGAAATAGTACATGTATACATTATATGATGTAGGACTCTAAAATAACACTAATAGCATAATCCTTGCTTTAGCTTAAAGGCGATAATATTTGTGTTTTTGTTAATTTAAATTGATTGGCACACAGGAAGTGGACAGTACTTCAATACCGTTCCAATGTGAACTATATGGCCTCACCACAGGGAGGTGCTATACATTGACCATTATTTATTTGGTATAAATTAAACGGCTCCCCATGGACTTCCAACAAAAGGATATTGTATGAGCCTGCATGGTCTTGCTCAAATCGCCACAAATCTGGTCAACGCTATGGTTGACGCATTTAAGAAGGTTGTGTTTGTTTGATTTTTTCTTTGAAATGGTTATGAACATCACATAAAGGACAATACGGTCAACTAAAGTTTGAGTAGATTGGATTTCAGCTATATATACTGTATCAATTCGACACATGCACACATCATGATGTTACATTTCACACACAAATCAATTGCTCAAAATACAACTTATTGCTCTATCCTATGTGCTTAAAATTACAACCCTTTATTTCCTGCTGTGTCATGCTATGGAGGTACAAACACCAATAAAAACAATTTATTTCAGATTTTATAGACAAAAATAAACCTACATCAGACAATAGAATAAAATGTTGACAGTACGTCTAATTTCTAGTGTCAAAATAAGTATTATCTGTACGTCTGAATTCTGAAGCCCTTTGCCCAGTTGTTTTATTAATAAAAGATCTAAACAAAAAGTAGTAACCAATGGAATCCAGGCAACAGTTGGTGGTAGCAATCCATTCAGACACCAGTAAATATTTGTGTGCATCTGTAGACTTAAATTGCCAGTCTGCTGGTGGTTTGTCGAGGTAGTTGACCAGACAGCCGACATGAAAGGGTGTATAGCAGAAAATGAATATGATCATATTTGCTGTTACTATGGCGACAATTCGTTTCTTTTCAACCGAGTCTTCAGCATCCCTTATAAGAGTGCATACAGTCTGAGTGGAACACACAGCAATGATCAAAAGCGGGACAAGGAAACCGACGCCCGCCAGCAACAGCAGGAAATGCAGCGAGAGCGGTTTATCTTTACACCTTTCATAGCATGTCCACAGTTTTTCTGGAAGGTTCACATCATAGTATCCCGCGGAGACAGATATCACCCCCACCCAAATGGTTAGACATACGGTAAATGCTGTTTCTTTCTTCCTCCTCCAAGTTCTTGCCTGCATCGGGAACTTCACCGCCAGAAACCGATGAATGCTGATGGCAGTTGTTGTGAAAATACTTGCATACATGTTAATGTAATGGGTAGACATGAGAAAGGTGCAGAACCCGGTTACATTAAGACAATACAACGCGTCGTAGATCCTGAATGGCAGGAAAAGGATGAGGGCAAAGTCAGCTAAACACAAGTTTAGCATGTAGATGTGAGTGTCTGTCCAGATAGCTCGTTTGGTAAAGAACGCACATAGAGCCGTTGCATTAATAATTAGCCCGAGGAGGAAAATGGGAGCGTAGGCCATAAACTGGAGAACCTCCACTTGGCAAGTGTTGTTTAAAGTGCTGCTGGTTGTGTTCATCCTTGAGTTCTCTGAAAGGAGTGGTAATTATCAAATTGAACTATTAGTGATATTACTAATACATTTAAATGCATAGGCTATATATCTTGTGGTATATAAAAATTGTGCACATACTGTACAATTTAACTAGCCAATAACATTTATGCCAGTACTGTTAACTTGAGAACTGTTTGCAATATGTGCTTGTACCTATGCATAATATTACAATTACGAACAAAATAATTTATCCTGACTTTTTGACCATATAAAATCCATATAAAAATCAAACAGCTAAGATGAACTTACCACACAATTTGTAGTTACCGAACAGCATGCGAAACAGACTTATGGTAGATTCACATAGGTGATTTACACAGAAAGGAAGTAGAGTGTCTAAAATGACTGATTTTGTGTGTGTGTGGTTTGAAGACTGAGCTCTGCACTTACCACTTCTGCATCCAAAATGTCATTTTAGTCAGTTCAATTTTAGGTCAGCATAGTACAAGTCATTATCTTCAAAGTATGTTCACTCTAATGAGCTACAGTATTTGCCAGGGCAAGGGACCAAATTCAAATTTCCCCCTCTGTAAAGCCCATCTTCCATCTGCTAAATGCCATAAATGTAAACTGTTTTCCAGTATGATGGGAGAAACCACAGGGTTAATGTTTTGAAAATGTCATGGTAAGGTCAAGGCACTCCAGGGAAGTAATACATAAATAAACGTAATTCTAATAAGACAAGCAATGTGTGGAACATTAAATATTTCTAATTTGAAACAGCTAAATTGTAGATGAAGGTGCGTCAGTGGTTTGTTCAGGAGGCTGTACGGAGATTTCGCAATTGCGAAACGCACTTTATTTCTGAGCTTCTCAAACCTTGGTCATCATCGTTACAATATGCATTTGCAGGAGCTTTTCATTTTTATTTATTTTATTTATTCTGCTTAACATGCACATTCAAAAGTATAAACGCAACTCTATAAAAATATATTTGACTTATGGCTAGGAGCTCATAAGGGGTCAACATGTCTATTGTATAACTTGTACTGGGGCAGGCATAAATGTGTCTTAAAGTGATCAGTAAAAGTTTAAAATTAAATCTAATTTCAACAGAAATGCAATGTTTAGCCAACAAAGCCTGACACAGGATCCACACATATTGAGTATTAAACACAGCCACGCTGTGTGTGAAAGGATTACAAGTAATGAGAAAAGTGCAGAGGAATGTTTCCTGCATATCATGTCCATAAAAGTTCAATGAGGCAGAAAGGAATATAAAGAAGAAACAAATATGTGGATTTAGAGTGAGAGAAAGTGGATTATAGGGAAGTGAGTTAAAATGTTTCAGCTAACATAACATTGAGGATCACAACTCTAAAGTGAGAAGGTCAACATACTGTCCAGCACTTACTACAAATAACACTGATGTCAGAAGTCAGTTAAAGTCAGTCGGACAGAGTTAAATAAAAGTTAAATAAACTTTTTCAATAAAGTTTTAGTGTAAGACAGAGAGACCATGACGTTGTTGTGGTTGAAACCACCATTTTGACAGTGTTGTTTTGGTTTGGTACTTTGAGTTTACCCCTCCCACACCTGAGTGATTTTACTCCTCTCCCTATATGTCATATAGACCCCAATAAAAAAATTTATATGTGCCGTCCTCCACCCCTGCTGGCAACAGTGTTTTGTGGACAGCAACACTGAGCTGATTGCTGATGTTATTTCTGAACCGAAGAAGTGTATATTTAACGAAGGATTGGCTTTCTGAATAAGCACACAACAGGCTGTAAGGAACTATTGAGAAGAAAACACACAATGGGGAATAAAATATGGAAGAGAGAGGAAGGTTCTCCACTTTAAATGATTTAGTGGATAAAGATCACATGTTCTGATTCCCACTATTTCAAGCCAAAAGGGTCAGCTTCCCTGATCATATTTCTGAACTGCTTTTTACTGAATTTCTGTGTTGATTGTTTAAATCATATTGACGTTACAATGTCAGCATAGGGCTTATATAAAGGTA
Source organism: Aphredoderus sayanus (assembly GCA_027564795.1). NCBI lineage: Eukaryota > Metazoa > Chordata > Actinopteri > Percopsiformes > Aphredoderidae > Aphredoderus > Aphredoderus sayanus. The sequence goes on from JAODUG010050091.1 coordinate 5,772, forward strand.
GGCCAGGAAGCCAGAACCTGGATCGCTGTGGTGTTGTGAACCTAATTCAATGCAATCTGTTTTTCGACAACCCTAGGTGTCTACACGGGGTTTCCCAGATTAGCACAGTGAGTGGTTACATCATATCCTCTGTACAATATAAGTGAAGGCCAGCTGCCAGATCCTACCAGTAGCTGAGTCAGTGATAGCCCTGTTTCTATTGCAGGATCCTGTAAGGGGAGTTGAAAACGCATTTGGTTTGGTGCTAGCTGACATGAACGTCCCCTAAATGTACCCTGTGTAGACCATCTGTTTTGACCAGCTATGCCACTCTGCAACTATCTTTGCTCTCAGTCTGTTTTATTCTGTGTCTCCCACTAGCCTATGTCTCCTGCTCACTCGCTGTCTCTGGTTCACTGTGTTGATACCGGTCTGTCTGTTTGACAGTACCCTTTACTCACAGCACTACAGGCAGGGGCTGCCAATATACGACTGTATCTAGGTCAACACCATCATCATCCCCCCACTCTGCAGCCTCAGCCCATCTTGTCCAACATGACGACAGTTTCCTGTGCGATCTGGTGTGTCGGGGAAGACCACAGTATATGAATGTGTTCCTCCACACCTGACCATGCTGTAAAACGCATGTTGCATGCCCTGTGGCACCACACACATGTTCACAGTGGCCCTGGCCACGTTTTTGCTAGCTATTCTTTGAAGAAACAGTTTTAGAAATGTGTATGCATGTTTGTGTGTGTGTGTGTAGGTGTTTTAGACCCGTGTCCCTCACCGAGCCGGAGGTCCTACTAGAGCGACATCCAGACTGCGGCAACATGTAAACATCACTTTTTGTGGGTAATAAATTATCCCTCCATCATGCTGTGTATGTAAAACACAATGTAAAACGTTGTGTAATTTGGGCGTATGTAGTATCAATGCAGTATAAGTAAATATGGATGACAAGGAAAACATTCCAACTTGGAATTTCCAAGTATTACATAAGCCCTTGGTGTCATGCCTGATTTCCATCACTAGGTGTCTCTGTTCTTCCTGACCACTCGACTGATAAGGATCAAAACTGCTGGACTGTGTTCAAATTATTCTTAGCACATTTAAATCAGTGGTCATTATAGCGCTTTCTAATAGACCTACATGCAATACAGTACCACACTTGTTTTATATTATTATCCTGTAATATGCACTTTGTTAATGTATAATAACTGTATTCTTGCGTTCTTAACTGTGCAGCTTATAACAAATGGATACATGAATGAATGAATACAATCATTTGACAGTACTGTATCGCCCATTATAGAATTGCCGTTATTGTTTCTATAAGTAGTACATTCTTGTTAATAATGTGCTATACTTGCAGAAACTTACATTAAAAAAAAGCATAGAAAGATTATCTTACTATGCCCTTACTGTGGTCATTTCCCAGCCTAAATGTTGTGAATTAGACTCCCGACATCGTATAGTCTACCTGTAAGATGTTTAACCCTTATTTGCTCTGAATAGATTTTTGACAAAAACTGTATTATTTTACAGTCGCTGAATCCACTTTTAATATTTGTACTCAATGTACAGTACAATGTACTGTAAGTTGCTTTCTATAAAAGCAACTGCTAAAGTATCTCTGTTCTGATTATAAAACAGTTACAAGATCAAGTGAAAGGAGTGAGATAAGAGTGTTTAGTGTCCCGAGAATGACTCTGTAGCCACAACAGATCATGGGGGGAAAAGGGAAAACACAATGGTGAGGGAAAGTGCAGGGTTATGAGATGATTCCATCTTACCATCTCATCAATTGGCTACTGCTCGTCTTACAACACTATTTTGGAGGTTATGTGTGTGGGTGTGCGAGTGCCTTAATGCACCATATGCATCTTGTGTGTAACGAGGTCAGACACACATAGAAAAACACTTTGATTCACACAGCCAATAAACACACCCTGGTTGCCTTGTCAAAATCATCATCAACCCTGCATGTACAGTATGCCACATATTTATTTACATCCAATTTTTATATTCCAAATGTTCTCAATAGATTTTCTCAATGATCCAAACATTTAGCCACATTGTTTACAAGAAGTGCTGCTGTTTATTATAATGCCATAGTTATGCTAACTGCAATTCAGTATTTCACCAGTGCATATTAAGTTGCAGTTTAGATGCAAGGTTCTGCACTGTAAATCCTTCAACACACCGAGACCTCGATCAAGAGGGTGGGTGTGGATATTTATTCAGCATTGAACCAGCTTTGCCAAGGAACAAAAAGAAGACAGATGTAAAATAACATGAGAAAGAAAAAGATTATTTGTCAAGGCTTACTATAGCGCTATAGCCCAATGACAAGACAATGGCAGGTGAGGGTGGGAAAAGGGAATTATTTTCCATTAGTCAGGTGCTGGATTTGGTTAGGTGTGAGCAGTAACAAGACATGCCAACAGGACAAGACAAGAGGAGAGGAGAGGAGAGGAGAGGAAGAGGATTCACAAGACATGAAATGGAAATGTTGTGATTACATATGACCCACTGACCCGGTGACGCAATGAAGATCACAGCCCAGATTACAGTTCATTGGGTTAGGGAAGGTGAGGTGGGGATTAAGGGGGCCCTGAGAGAGGAGACAGCAAAGGGATTAACCACGGTGGGAGGAGAGGGATTAGAGGTTGATGGATTCATTGGATAGAAACCTTGAAATAATCCCAGGAGAGTTCACTGTGCCAATCCAGTGAGCCTGAATTTGAATACATTGTGTTAGTATGTGTGTTCTGTGTGTATAATCATGTAGCGAACCATGCATTCCAATGTGGCCTGTTGAAAGGCACTTTGTTAACTTGTGTAAAGCAAGCAGATTGACTGTGGTTCCCACTGAAACCATGTGCAGCCAATCAGTTACAGTTAGCCCTATACTGTACAGTATATCCCCTCAAAGACGCTTTGATGTGAAAGAGGCCTGCAAATGGAGTACTGCGGAGTCATAAGTATGCAGGCTTTGATCTGAATAAAGAAGAACCCTGTGAGGCTAATTTTTACCTCTAGTACTGCAACAACTCTCTTGCTTCACAGTGACAGTGTCTCAGTGGAATGCACAAAGGAACGGCTCAGGAACTGATCAATTCAAGGAAACATTTAAGGGCATTCAACAACTACTGTAAGACCTCTTAAAATCAGTTAAATGCTTGGAGACCCCATTTTTATTTGAGGTGCTACTTAAGTACTATAGACATGTACTTCTTTCAAAATCAACATCTGGGGTTTAAACACCTGTGGACAGAGTATGTAATCTACCAACCTAATCTCCATGTTTTTGGACAGAGAGTAACAAGAAACTAGCCCGTCACTTATTACATTCTGTCTGAACACTATTCTAAAGCACCTCCTGACACCAAGTACACTTCCAGTCAACTCATCAAAAATAGGCATGCTTGAAAATCCCAGACTGCCTCTACAATCCCTTTATTTGGGAGAAAAAAGCAACAGTGGTAATATTCCCCAGTGGGGGCGAACCTGAAAGGAATGTCAGGTCAGTGTGCGCAATGAAGCTTTTTCCTTTTTTCCTATAGCAATTCTTCTAAGCTTTCATGTCACAAGACCATTTGTTTCTTCAGCAGATATTCTTTGATCTGCAGGGCAAGACTATAGCAATCTATCACTGTAGCTTGAGTATGTTGGTAATTTATTATGTACTGTATTTATCCATATATTTATGTATCTGCTTATTTCTGCTTATTTCTTTTTCTGCCTTCCCTGTTTTTGTAGCTGCTGCAAGGTTCCCAGCATTCTCCTTTGTGTTGATATTCCCCTATATTTTCTAGTCGTTCTCTCCCCTTGTTCTGTCACTATGGATATAGAAAATCTGCTATTTTATTCCTCCTCCCTCTTCCTCCTCATCTGCTGTCGAGCCGTGTGGTGCTGAGGGTATGTACAGTAGGCTGGGGTCAAAGTGTCAGCAGAGCCATTGTGATGGGAGACATCGGTAGGATGGACACGTCACAATACTGTAAATTCTTCTGACCAAAACTAACAAGAGAGCTATGGATGAGAGAACACAGTAATAAGCATGTGTACGGATGTCAGCGGACAGCCAAGAGAAATTAAATGCTAAGAGAAAAGTGTGGAAGAAACTGCATGGCTGACCGTGTGTTCTTTGTGTGATGTGCTGTTCCACTAACCTAGTTTGAGTAATCTGCCTTTCTCACTGTTTCATAACATCACTGCCAGAACATTGCATCATGAGATCCCCCCCACCCCTTCCCAAGACACACACACACACACCACCACCACCACCACCACCGCCCTTCCATTCATACTGTAGACACACTCGTCAATAATAATGAGCACTATTTTGGAATCACAGGCCAGGCCAGGATAAGACAAAAAGGAACATTTTGTTTTAAAGTGGACACCACATATATCCCAAATAGCCAAACAAAATAAGTCACTATACATTACACACAATAGTTGCCTAACTTTGTAACATGTTAGAAATCAACTGGTGGCATTGAATCCATTTAAATGGATGAACTACTACATAGATCAAATATTGTTGAGAAATAATGTTAAAAGAGAATAACGATGAATTAACCCTAACGGTGTACACGTTGTGTTTAATTCACTGTATTAATGTTGTGGCTGCATGCAGATGAATAGTTCTTCTGTCTTGAGAGTACTGGTACCAACAAACAGCCTCCTTAAACTCGATCTCGCGTGCGCGCCCCCGCTACTGCTCCGATAGGAGCTGTTGGCGTTGCGATCATGTGAGAGTCCACGCTTCGCAAAAAGTGGGTTAGCAGGGTAGACTGCGCAGAAAACAGTAGGAGACTAGTCATAGCAAAGAGGGGGTTATAGAAGCACAGCTAGTCTTGCAAGCCAAGCTGAAGCAACGTCGGAGTATTCTGTCAAAACTTAAACCAAAATATTATCTGACGCGTCGAGACGATAACATGCGAACGAAAGCAACATTCTTTGCACTCGTTTTTCCAACGCCAGACTTTGTTGAACGATAAGGAAAACTCTTTCTGTCGTGTTTACCAACCAGTTTACACTTTGGAGATTTAAGTTTTGTATTTAGAGGGCCAGCCGGCACTGGCTCTAATATTGTTCTCATATCTTGTTTATAGTCTTTATAAGCCACATGTAGCCGTGTTTTCAGCAAACATCCAAGAACAAAAACAAGCATGAGAGGTAAGTGAATTTTGTGTCACAAGCCATTATATGTGGACTTTGTAACAAGTTGTATCTAGTTATCTAGGGTGTAATAATTGCCGCATACGCATATTTCTTCATTTGTTGTAGCCAGCTATTCTTTTAGTGAGCGATAATCCCTCCCGACTGGATTAGCTGCTTGGAGCGCCGACGGAAAACGACATGCCTTCATCTTAAAGTTCTTGTATACTAGTGATACGTGGTGAATTCATCGACATTGATTCCAGTAAAATAGACGTAGGCCTATGTGTATAAAAAAAAAAAAAAAAAAACGTATTTAAATTTTGTTGATAGTCAAATCTGCCAGAAATGACGGCTGCCTTGTGCATACATTTTCAGTACAGGCATAAATAATGGTTGGCAGCCATTTGTCCAAATGTCAGTCATACCCACCTGGGGCTCCATCTGTACGGTTTGTCATGGGATCCCTGTTTGATGATTTATGCATTAAGAAGAGCGCGGGGCGTGTGGAGAAGCTGTTAACCGCCAATATATAATAATGTAATGGATACATACTGTATAGGTGCAACCTGACTGTCTTTAAACGCCTAATTAAAATGAACATTGTCCTATATAAACAAAAATATAACAAATGTGTGCTCTAGGCAAATGTGACATTTGTCTGACAGCAGGAATGTTGATTCATATTTCTATCAAATTCCTCAAAAGATGACTGTTATGGTTTTTGCGATGCTGTTGTGATGACTGTGCCAGCATGGCTGACAGTGTGAGCCTGCAGAGGGAGAGAAAGACTTGGCTGTTCCACTGACCTAGTTATGTCACCGAACATTATACAGCATTAGAGAGGAGGGGGCGACACCAAGCAAAGGGCTGAGCTGCAACCGGCTGCAACGCCATGTGCGGTTGCTGTGAACGTCTCCCTTCAACCACTGTCGTGTAATGCTACAGTACACTCAACGTGTGTTGACTATTCAGTCATGAACGATCTAGAGCTTGAACTTGGCCCGCCTTGGGCCTCAACACAACATGAAATATATCAACACGGCCATGCTACGACACTTATGATCGTATATAATCACTCTGAACTGAAATGTGCAGTTTACAAATGAGAATGTGGGGTGTATTTTTACAGATTTAGAAAGATGTTATCATGGGAAATCAATACCCTGACAATAAAATAAACTTTTAAAGGGCAAGCCTGTAGTCTTAACTGTCTGAACAGTTGTTTTTCAGGGGAGGGGAGAGACTAACTTGGGCTGCAAAGGGGGAGGGAAGACAGAGGAAGAGGTGAAGGGGCCCTCTGATTGAGGGAGGTTCCCTTTTTGGCAGGATATCCAAATGTAAACAAAGCAGATAAAGGGACTATAGCTAACTGGACTAACAATGTAGTTTACCGTCTAATGTTTTACCGTCTTGTAGACTATAATGCAATAACACCATGTCAGCATTTACCTATGTGAGTAGAGGTGTATAGCTCCAGCATGGTTATCAGATGACATTAATAGAGGTTTAATTTTAACTTTGACAAACACATAATGACACTGGCACACTGATGTATTTAGCTCTACGCCTTTTCCTTTGTTTATGGTACTGCACGTCACACTTCCTCTTGTGAAACAGACAAAACTTGAACTACTACTAAATATTTATCTCATTGGTGAAAAGGTCAGAATCTCTATCACACACCTCACATGCACGTGAAGTTTCCTGCTGCGTTTTAAGGTGCAAAACATCCACTATTTCTAGGACCTCCACAGGTATTTTCATGGTGAAACAAAACACTTCCCAGTGATTTTGAATAAACTGGCACTGCTTGCCTGCAGTAGGCAGCTCAGCCCTAGTTCACCTTGTTCTGTGGGCTGTAGTAATGGGGAGAAGTGTCATTTGATACACTGACATTTTAGATCATCTGAAATCTTCAGGGCCAACACCTCACTGATGCACAGCACAACAAGCCTTGCTAATATGTATGCATCTAACTGCAGTACAATGCTTTCTCCTGCTAAGTGTCTTGTTGTTTGTGTGTTGGCTAACACACAAAGTATGACTTTGTAACAGTAATAAATATAAAAAGGGGGGCATATGGACACATGTAAACCCACTGCTCCACCGCAAGTGCAGTGGAATTGTTTTGGTGGGTTAAAACCCATGTGCTTTTTGACTTGTGCAATGAACAAATAAAACACATGTCGCTGGCTGTAATAGCCGAGGGGATATGAGAAATGCAGCACAGGCTTTTTGCTCCGGGCGTCCTTTTAGGTTTGTGGTGCTGAAAGTAGGGTCTTGTAGGTTGTTCTTACACTTGTGTCGTCACACTGGGTCAGTGACTGTTTGACATGCCACCATATACCCACTTGGTCCTATGCTTGCCTGAGGGAGAATTCCCACTTGTTCCAAGTCAGGAACTACTCAGGGAGATAGCACATACAGTACATGAAGTCAGTGCTGATGCTCTGCCCCCGTGGAGTTGGACACCTCATAGATCTTTGACTGGCTGATAAGCCTGCCGAGGTTGGTATGTTGTTGATTTCGCTGCTCCTATTACAGCTTGTCAGAAGCCTTGAGTATCATCGTACACATCAGCTGAATTTGTACATGGTTCAGAGGTTGTGGAAATCTCCACATGTTGACAGTGTGTTCATAGTTAATGACCTTCGTTTGGTGTGGCAGAGCTCTCAGAGCTTACAGATCAAATGTACCAGACTAGTCTTGTAGGCCAGATCAGAGGTGACAGTCGGGGTTAATTGCAGAATCATCATTTAGTTGACATTGTTTGATCTCTGCCTGTCAGGATTTCTTCTGATAAACATTCAGTAACAATATTGAAACACCATCATATCTGACTGTAGTCTGCTTACACACAATAGAGCCTACGTTGCATTTATTTATCATCAAGCAGTTTATCTCCATTCATTGGCACTGTTTCAGAGGTCTGTAACAAAGCATTTTGTGCTGTGTAGTACAAACTTGTCATATTTTATATTACATCAGTATGTGCCTAATTTGCACTTGCATTATTTATCCTGTTGAAGTGCCTCTGGAAATAAGATGTTAACTCTTGGTGTGTGTGTGATGATAAACTATATATAAAGTCTTTACATTGGAAAGGATGCATCTAGGATTGTGGTGTTAATTTTGCATGCAAATGAAATGCATGTTGGGAAATGTTCCATGGGAAGCGAGGATCAGCTCCACCTTAAAACAGGCCTATGGCAGGACCTATTCAAACCCGACGTGCGCGCGCCCGCTTCCCGCCTCCCCCTTCCCCCTGCAGTGGGAAAGTGTGTCAGTGGCACAGAATGTCCACATGGCCTGACAGGCTACTGCGCTTGAGTGACGGATCGCCGGGCCAATGCCAGGGAGGATCCGATCGCCATGCATCCAGTAGGAAGCCGTAGAGCCAGGGGGAAGGGAGGGGCGTCGGCGATACTAGAGTGAGTGCCCTGAATGAGTGTTTGTGGAATGCTTGCAGACGAGCGTTATATAATCGTGAGACGAGGGAGGGGTAGAGGTGGGGAGGACGAGAGCAGGGAGACATTTTCCATTGCAAGCCAGCAGCTGTTCTAATCACTTGCACTACTTTATATATATATTTAGTGGACCTCTTTTGGAAAACAGAGTAGCGCACTCTTTGTTTTTCTCCCGGTAGGAACGAATAGGATAGTGGGTTTATCAGTGAAATGGTTTTCCATTTAACTGAGTATTATCCCCTTACAAATTTGCTTCACAGATGACAATGACTTTTAAGTATCCTGTCAGATTTAACTATGGCTACATAATTGCACCCACAGTTGTTGATATGATATCGTTTAAACACATACAAAATTGTTTTAGTAGTATTTAGTTAGGATTTGTGATTTCGGGATTGGGGGAGACGGGAGTTATGTACTGTACATCTCTGTGCAGCAAAAAAGGGTTTGACAGTTTTGACCTCAATCAAAGTTCAGTCAATTAATAAATGTGCGATTGGCAGTCCTTACTGCCGGTATGCACTGTACTGTATTTGTATGGTTCTAGTGTAGGTAAAACATGAGTGCAGCATCAAAGTATTCTATAATATGTCTCATGGGGACCAATGAATGCTGAGCCTGGAAAATGATGCCACGTTACTCATATGCTGCCACATTACTCATATCCAAGTAAATTTCCTCTTTGCTATCCAATCCCTCTTTGCTAAATAGGAAATGAGCATATTCCAACAGTCTTTCTCACTTTCCCCAGTGCTTTAATTATTCCCACATGGTGTGACTCGAAACCTGCTGTGAAATAGATATATTCTCTCTCTCTCTCTCTTTCTCTCTCTCTCTCACTAACCCTCTCACTGAATGTAAGCCAAGAATCGACCTCCGGTGTAAACTAATCTTTGTACAAGTGTCCTGTGGCCTGTTCTGCCAGGTGTTCACATATGAAGCAGAGCTCAGGGATGATGTTTGCCTTGGCTGTGATGTGTTACTCTGCCAGTAATGGTAGCTTCGTCGCTCTGCTGAGTGGATTCTGACAGAAATTTAGAACCTAGAGGATTTGAGTAAATCCCTCAAGGTGTTGACTTTCAGCCAGAAGGTCATGGGTTTGAGCCCGAGTTGGTCTACCTGTAACCATCCTTGAGCAACATGACTAAACCTTATCAATACCTAATTGTACGCCTCTTAGGATAAGAGTCCACTAAATGACTTGTAATCTATTGTAATGTTGGTTGGCTTTATTGACTTATCGTCTCTGCTGTCTACTTTGTCCTTGCAGCTCAGATAGAGGTCATCCCCTGTAAGATCTGCGGGGACAAGTCCTCAGGGATCCACTATGGCGTTATCACCTGTGAGGGCTGCAAGGTGAGAAGCAGACACACAGTCAGCCTAAACTGCAACTGACCTTCCCATTGTGGTTTTGAATGCAGAAGAAAAGCATGGGGACTTCCAGCGTTAGTATCCACAAATTGCAATTACAAGCGACCATATGTATGAAATATGAAGTATGAAAGTGGGAATGGGATATATTTTACAAAGATAATCAATGAACAAACCATAAAGGTGTGTCAATCATACAGTATATTTATGCATTGCGTGTTCTTGTTACTCTGCGTGTGCCTATTAGGGTTTCTTTCGCCGCAGCCAGCAGAACAATGCCATGTATTCATGCTCCCGTCAGAGGAACTGCCTTATTGACCGGACCAACCGCAACCGCTGCCAGCACTGCCGCTTGCAGAAGTGCCTGACTCTGGGCATGAGCCGTGACGGTGAGGGAGCACACGGGCCCCAGCCTAATGTCACACGCCATTACGTGTTCAAATAAGTGTTGCTGCCAAGCCGAGGCTACTGCGTTTACATGGATCCTAATATTCTTAAATTGGTATTGGGTTCAAAGCCCACACCTTTGAAAATGCACCACGTAAACACCTCAATCGGAATAGAAATGTACAACCCTATTTACATTTCATTTGGAAGCACAAGGGTAGTATTCATTAACCCGATGGAAAGAAGAATCATACCATGTAAACGGTTTATACCGATTGCTTCCTGGTTCCGTTCTTCGCCCCGAGTCTTGTTTTGTGGATGCCGAGCTGATTGTTGACAAGGCGGTATTTTGCACAGCCACTGTACAATGCCTGGACAAAACAATTGTGACATGCGTAAATAAGGAGCGACACCTGGAGCTGTAAATCCCTCCAGCAGACAATAATAGTGTCACTCTCCTCGACGTGCCTCCAACGTGGCCTTTTTGCTAGCGGGGCACGTTACCTTAACAAGCCTACAGTAGCCTAATGTGCACATGTTAAACATCTATTCCTATTAATTGTTACAAAGAGTGTAAACACCAGATTGTATTATCCAATTGGAAGAATTTAATTTGGAAAGACAAAAAAGTGTCCATGTAAACCCAGCTATCGTGTCTCGCCTGAACATGTATGATGTATGTTTTTGGTCTTCTCTCCCCTCCCACCCCACCTGCGCCCCCTTAGCAGTGAAGTTCGGCCGGATGTCGAAGAAGCAGCGTGACTGCCTGTACGCCGAGGTGCAGAAGCACCAAAAGACCCAGGAGCGCGGCGGAGGCGGGGGATCCAGCAACCTCGTCCTGCCCAGGGAGGACGGGGGGCGTGCGGGCAGCAGGGAGGAGGGCAAAGGGGCCCTGAGCCGCTCCTACAGTAGCGGGGGCTCCAGCTCAGTGCTTAGCGACCTTGATGACATCGCAGTGCTGCCGGACCTGTTCGACCTCCCGCTCACGCCCGAGGAGGCCAGCGAGTACTGCAGCATGGAGCTGCTAGGGGGAGGGGTCAGCACCAGACACACCTCCCACTCATCCTCCTCGTCTTCGTCGTCCTCCTCCTCATCCAATCAGAGCTCCCCGCAGCAGACTATGCTGGACGTAGCGGACAGCAACGGGATCCCACTCGGTCACGCAACCATGCTGGACCATCTGCCCAACGACTGCTCCATAACAGACCTTGGTGAGCCACGGTAACAGACACCATGACAACACAGCCCTTAGTAGTCTAGAGAACACTCAGCTGTCTAATGTGGTACACAGGAACACAATACTGTGCTTATCCAGGAAGCCATTCAGTATATCGCTGGAGTAGTTCATAGAAGATTGAAAACATGTAAACAAGCTCATTTTCGCCATGCATTTGCTTCATGCTGCTCTCACCCTTGGCATCAGCAAACTGCTACAATATGAGAAGAGGCAGAGGGCTATGGGAGTTTAGCAGAGATTAAACCCTTTTAATATACTGAAATATGAATAATGAGATACTCTTAAAGGAATGTGATTAGCAAAAATTGAAAATACTGCATGCCAAATGGTCTTACCTTGTGTGTGTGTGTGTGTGTGTGTGTGTGTGTTTGTTTCAGAGTGCATCACTCAGAGTATCTTGAAGTCCCATCTGGAGACTTGCCAGTTCAGCGCTGAAGACGTGAAGAGGTTCACCTGGGTACAGTACTCCCCTGACGAGATGCGCACATTTCAGATCAAGGTAACTACACACGCAGCAGTCAACGGCTGTTGGATAACATGTTTTTGTGTGTGAACCAAGTGTATAATCCCACCCTTAGTACAGCCCCCTGAAAGAGAAGAGGAGATTGAACTGGTTCTTTGATTAACATGTTTGAGGACCCCTCCCCTTTTTATATAATGGATGTTAAAATACTTGTATGTATTGTATTGTATGTAAGCAATGTTCGTTTTTGCCCTCAGTCTGCAGAGTGGATGTGGCAGCAGTGTGCACACCACATTACCAATGCCATCCAGTATGTGGTGGAGTTTGCCAAACGCATTGCGGGTTTCATGGACCTGTGCCAGAATGACCAGATCATTTTACTGAAAGCAGGTCAGTACCTGCCCTCTCCCACACAAACAAAGGCTCAAGATTCAACTTCACAGTGCCCGTGTTTTGTCAAGGTATCAAATGTGAAACACGCTAACCTTTACAGGCTAACCTTTTACCTTTTGAGGTTTTCTTAAAAGTATGTGACAAACAACCCACCCCTGGTTTGGCCTTTTTCCCCACAGGCTGTCTGGAGGTCTTACTCATTCGCATGTGCCGAGCTTTCAATGTCAACAATAGCACCATCTTCTTTAACGGGAAATTCGCCTCAGCTCAGTTCTTCAAAGCATTAGGTGAGGCTTATATGGGTTTGTGGCTTCAAATGTTTTGGACAGAATCCTGATATCCATAGTGTACATGAAGTCAGATGTGGGGACTCTGATCACTAGAGGCGTAAGCTGATGTATGTATTACTTGTCACTAAACTTGACTTTGGTTCCTTCAGACTTGACTGGTACTTTTGTTTCTTGGACTATACAGACATCTAATGGTGTAGATGCAATTTTGTCAAAGAAAGCCCTATAGGGAAACATGGTAACGCCAGTCCCTAACTCTACTTCTGTGTCTCAAGACTTGAGAATAACTGGCAACAAACCTTTCCACACCTCTGCTTAATTCTCACTTAATAATGTCAATAACACATTTATTTTGTGTACTATACTGACAATGTATTTGATTGTCTCTTTATGCTGAATCCAGGTTGTGATGACCTGGTCAGTGCAGTGTTTGATCTCGGGAAAGGCCTCTGCCGCTTACAGATGTCAGATGAAGAAATGGCTTTGCTCAGTGCAGCTGTCCTACTATCCCCTGGTAACTATTTGTCTTTCACATCTTTACTTAACATGACCTATAAAAACCTGTGGCTCTATATGACTTTCTAAGCGCACCAGCATCCCAAAACCAATGCTTAGTGGACCGCTCTAACATCCGAATGGAGAAGCGTGGTGGCCCACACATAGAACAGAGGAGTATGGATTACAATACACAGAGGGAGTTTAATGTCATTCTCTGCTCAGGACACATTTAATCCACTATATCTTTACATAGAAAATAGTTCTTTGCTGCTATATGAATGTTTAAAATATCATACATAGAGCACCTCTAGCCTCTTAATCACTTGGTCCCTGGCTCAGGTTTCTGCCTCAATAACTTCTGTTATGTATTAAAAAGGCATATGTTGTAGATTAAGATTTGACGGTTTAGCCTGAATGCAAACTGGTCCGTGTGAATCACACAGTCTACTAGAATGTTCCACAAAACCCCTGGCTTCATTTAATTATTTAGCGAAGGACACACAGGACAGAATCCAATTACACAGGCTTACCAAAGACAACACTGTAGCAATGTCGCTTATCTGTTGCATATTATTATATTTTGTGCAGATCGGCCATGGCTGACAGAAGGCCAGAAGGTTCAAAAGCTCCAGGAGAAAGTTTACTTGGCTCTCCAGCACAGTCTACACATGAGTGGCACTGCAGATGAGAAACTAGACAAGGTAAAGAGCCTGACTGTTCTCAAACAAACACACACGTACACACATACACACACAGGGTTTACCCGTTTCTCTTCTCCCTTTCTGCCCATAGATGGTGTCCAAGCTGCCCATGATAAAGTCTATCTGTAACCTCCACATTGATAAACTGGAGTTTTTTCGTTTGATCCACCCAGAGACTGCCATGAGCTTCCCACCACTGTACCGGGAAGTGTTTGGCAGCGAGCTGACGCTTCCTGACTCCACTGCTAGCTAAACGGGCTTTACAGAGATCCAGACAGCTAAGACAACTAAGAGTGTGTGAAGCGACGGGGAAGAAGAAGGAGAGACCGTTTATAAATGTTAAACCGCAACAACCAGCAGATACGAGACAATCTACGACTACTTTAAGTCTCCCTCAAACCCACAGCAGTCCTCCACTTTTCCCAGCAGTCAAAGCACCTTACACTACAAGAACACACATGCACGCAGTCAGCCAGTATGGTAGCACTAGTGAGGAAGCCGAAGGGCATTACAATAATACAGAGCAGCCCACCCAGCATTTGACACTGTCAACACGCTTGACATCCGATCCCAACACGGATCAACCATCCCATTAATGAATGTACCTCAATGATATGCACCAGTGCACAAGTCACAACCCAGCAGTGAATGTTCAACTCTGGGACAGAAACCTCCACATAGTATTAAGAGTGCAGTCTTGTCGATCAACAGGTCTCAATATCAATGCTTATTACTACATTGGTTTGTCATTGTATAGAGACTTCTCAATATAGTACACGCACGTATTCATACAGATATTCCTGTCCTGGCCACCAGTAAGGGACCAAGATCATCACTTATTTCCTTATAGGATTCACCATGGTATAATTAGTGTCAGACACACACACATATACATTTAGAGTGTTTGGTGCTGCCCGTTGAAGGCTCTTGTAATGCAATGAGTAACCTCAGTCCCACACCCCCTTTCCCTTGTATATGCCACTTAGAGACAGGAAAAGATTAAATTAGTCTTTTAATTTATATACGCATTTATAAACAAAGATTTTAAATAAGAATGTACATAGATAAATATATATAGTGTGTGAATGCAACTCAGAGAGGAGAGCAGAACAGTGCAACAGCATTGAGATGGAGAGGATGGATCCTGTAGGAAAGCAGATATTTTTTGACCATACTCAGGTTTCCACAGCAACGGCCCCTCTTGCCCTAAAAATGATGACCCATCCGGGTTATGTACTGTCAACATGCGCGTGGTGCCACTGGATATTTGACGGCAGCGGGAGACGATTTACAGCGTCCATAGAAAGGCAAAAGCCTTGTGTTCATCTCACATTCGAACAGAGGGATTACACATTCAACAACTCAACGCTATTCTTGCTCCTGTCTGGAGAGATACAAAGATTAAGGTGATGCAACAAATGCGTGGAAGAAGAAGAATTCATTCAATTAAATCATGAACTCCAATGAACTCGTGAAAAGGATAAGAGACTTTGGGACGTTCCCATACGTTTCTAACCGGCAGTCACTACAAGGCTTGCCATTAGCTCTATGTGCTGGTTAGAGCAACTGTATTATTTTTGTACATTTGCTGTCCCTATCTCCTTTAGTCCTAAACACAACACCAATCCCAAAAACAAGCACTTATTCTGCCCTCCATCTCACTGGACACCAATCTTAAGGCCTGACAGAGATACCAGCCCACACCCGCAGAGGCAGGCCTTGATGCCAGCAAGACGTTAATGCACTCATAGGTTTCCCACAAATGTATAAGTTTACATTTTATTACAGAACCGTGCTCTCTAAACTATGGTATAGCATACTAACAACATTGGCCTAGTTGTGGTGATCTAAATACTGCCTGCTACTCAGAAAGATGGCTGTGCTCTCTGTCCTGTGAACACCAGGAAAACCAGGTTTGGTTTCCCTCACCTTTGCACCTAAGATGAGACCCTTAACCATAATCACTGTGGAAGTTCTATTTTTGTGAATGTTACTCACAAAGTGTCAAAAACCCTTCTTTCGCCTAATAATGTAATGTGAACTTTACAAGTCATAGGAATTAAACGAAGATAATCATTTAATAGTTACAGAGGAATTTAAATATTTGGGATAATTGTTTATTTTGCTGTGATGTTAGTTTATGTCACCTCTTCAGTTTTCTCGTTGTGTCTCCACTGTTCTGTCTTGTAAAGTAAGTGATCACATTTTTTTTATTGAAGAAAAGATTAGACGTATTACATTAAATTAATAGTCTGTGTCGCTTTTTCCTATGTTGAAATGTACAAGAGGTATTATTAGTCCAAAGGTTACACAACTAAATATATATTGTTGTCCAGTCAGATACAATATGTGGTTTTAAGAATGTAATAAAATATTGTTTTGTTCTTCTGAAATAGTGCCAAGCATCAAGTTGTTCTTCACAAAATTAGTCAATCTTGCTTTTCTGAGATATTAGGTTGACTTTCCCATAGCCTAATAATTGCACTTGCTGACAATTTAAAAAAGTTAACAATAACATAGCAAATGTATAATATTTTCTTATTTCAATCGAAATGTCCTCAAAAGGCTAGTAAAGTACTGTAGTACCGGGTAGGCCCATATAGTTCTATGAGTAGGACCTGTAGATGCTTGAACACGCGCATATATATTTTTTATTATTCATATTGTGTTTACTTATAAGTAACTGCTGTAGCAGTTATGTCTACCAGGGGAAACGATAGTAGTCAACTTTATAGTGTGGCGTGTCGTGACATGGTTTACCCACTAGGACCCAGCCACCGTCGTCGACTTGAAGCCAGGAAATAAAGTTGTTGTCCAAATTCCTCATCCCCAGTGCAAAGTTAGACGTGTTAGGAGAGTGCGCTTAACGCTATAATTCCACCAAACAAATCATCTCATCACGGCGTCAACATATTGATTTAAAAATGTCTGTTGCAGGATTCAAGAAACAGTTTTACAAAGCAAGCCAGGTGAGCGCATAACTTTTCATCATAAAATTTGACGGCACTGTACGTATAGTAGACTGCAGCTAACCAGCTTGCTAACGTTAGCGTTACCTTTTCAACAATAAGTTAGTTTGAGCCATGCTAGCCAGTTAAAGCCACTTCTAAAAAAAAAAAGTACATTTGTTACGTAATTAAAACTCTTGGTGATACAATGTATGCCCTACAGTACCCTTGCAAAGTATTTCCCAAAGTCAAATAAATTTGCTCTCCTTTGACAAACTCACCATGGCCAATGGTTGGCGTATGGTTGGCACATTGATACTATACCAAGTATATACATAGATGTCTGTGTACTTGTTTGTCACAGGTTTGTGCTTGTCATATTTATCGCAGATGGATTCCACAATCCAACGTTATGAGTTGTACTGTTACAGTACTGACCTGTTGAACTGTCACGGCGTGTGAGACATTTTCTTTTATAATGGTGACTTTGTCATAATTAAGAGTGCTTCTGTTAAGTTACCGTAATACTAGTTTCAAAAACATTCCTGGTGGATATACTGTAGCCATGTCTATCACAGTCTAACCTGGGCAGAGTTTCTTTAGAAAAGGATTATAGTTACAGTACTGTTAAATACTGTAAAATAGCAGGTACTGTGCCGTACTATTATTTATCATCTCACGGCAGAATAGCAATAGAGAAATGGGCTGATTCAATGCAGCCCATTGCTTATCAAGTATACAAAGCTACACACATGCCCTAAAACGTTGTCATATTTTGGGATGACCCCTTCACATTTGTGTTGGTTTGCAATATGGGTGTGGGCTGCCATGCAGGTTATTATGTAATCTGTTATGTTGTTGCTAATATACTCTTACCAGATTCCCTACTATCATTTGCATACAGTAAGAACAATTCAGTCCAGAATGCATTCAGATCTTCATTCACGTTCTGTTCACTATAACATATCTTTGCGACTTCTTGATGTGATGGGGCATTTGCTCTGTCACATTTGTTATCTACCTAGGGTTGAGAGATGAAAGTCTAACCAATACCTAAGTTGTTGATCCACTAAAACACACTATTGCAGTAAGCTTGGTTAATTGTTGGGCTTTAGCCTTCATCATGCACACATTATCCTCCATCTACCAGCACATGCCACTCTCCTAATTTCTCTCCTTATCATTTGCTGTTTTTACAAAGATGGTCCGATCGAACTAGTCAGGTCAGGTGCTCCTTTTAATGGTCCCCTTAACCGCCTCTGATTACCTGCCAACTTATTGATCAACTGCCTTGATGCTACATGGTTATTTTGAATTTTATTTTTGGGTTTCTGTGGGTAATTACTGTATGTGAACAATTGCAAATAAGGTCCCCTCTGCAATTGGTACAAAAGACCAGTGGTGTCTCTGATCATGATGACCTTCTGTTCTGGGGTAATTATCAAGTGTACAGATATGTGTTGTAGCCCATCAGTTAGATAATATTGTCCCTTTGATAGACACCCTACAGAAAGGTAAGTCTCAGCCAGGGGTTTCTAAACTAGGAAGTACTATTACCAGTGGCCTATCTGGCCGATCACAGGTGAAAAAAGGAAAAGTGTACAGTGCACTACAATGAAGCATTGTGTTTGGTCTTCCTGAATAAAAAATGAGGAATTCATGTCTGTATGCCTATTGGAAGAAGTGCATGGTTGCCATTATATGGTAGAGTGCCCAAGAGAAACTGGAATCTATGTGGTTATGGTGTAGGAAACTGCAGTGTCTGTACTCTGTGCTGACTCAATGGAATACACTGTTCAATGATAACATGGAAACCCATTGAAGACTTTCTTATGGATTTCAGACTCATTTTGGAGTGCAGTCCACTTGCCCAAAAGCCATTTCCCCCTTCTTGTAATATCATGGAAATTGAAGAATGTCTTGATGCAGGCCATAGAAATGGAAGATTGATGTCCTAACTACCTTAAAACATTGCAGACATTGGCAGTTATTTTGAGGATTGAATTATAATGGTTCAGTATGTATGTTGTAAAATTAGCTAAATTGATGACATGCTGCTGTCATTTTCTAACACAATTTCAGCTATTGACAAATGCACTAATTCTAAGTCACTTTGGAGCATATGCTAAATGCTGTAAATGTAAACTGAAGTGGTTGCTGGCATAGCTAATATAACTAACTTAGAAGCCCTGCCCACATTTACACTAAAGAAGGTGACGTTTACCCAAAACCTGAAGTCACTCCCCAAAGATGATGTTTTTACAATCCCTACAATGTTCTTTTAGAAATCTATAGTTTTATTGGCTCTGCAGCCACTCTGCTTTATTTCTGTTGTTTGTGCTCATAGCTGGTTAGTGAGAAGGTTGGAGGAGCAGAAGGAACCAAATTGGATGAAGACTTCAAAGACCTAGAGAGGGTATGTTTTCTTGTAGTTTAATGTGATATGGGGTATATTTACAAAGTTGTTTTATGGTAACCCCCCTTTTCAGATTTGCTTCTGTTAATATATATTGGCTTCTGTTTTCTCCTCTGCCAGAAAGCAGACATCACTAGCAAAGCGGTGGTGGAGGTGATCGCTAAAACCTCAGAGTATCTCCAGCCAAACCCAGCGTCCAGAGCCAAGTTGACCATGCTCAACACGGTGTCCAAGATCCGCGGGCAGGTTAAAAGCCCAGGGTACCCCCAACCTGAAGGCCTCCTGGGGGAATGTATGACCAAGTACGGAAGGGACATGGGCGAGGACACTAACTTTGGTAAGTATAATGGGATACAGGTGGGATGGGCAGGTAAGAGAGATGAGAGTTTGCTGCCAGTTGCGTGCCATTCAAATGCAGTGCCAGCCGCCGCGGCCCATACGGCATTGTGTGTGTGTGTTGTCAGGTGGTGCTCTAGTGGATGTTGGGGAGTCAATGAAGAGGCTGGCAGAGGTCAAGGACTCTTTGGATATTGATGTCAAGCAGAACTTTATTGACCCCCTACAGGCAGTTGCTGAAAAGGATATCAAAGACATCCAGGTAAAATGAGAGAGGTGGTAGCCTATTGCTCTGCTTATATGAAACTGTCAAATGCAACAGTCCTTTTTTTGAAGATGAATGCTTTAATGGTGGAGTCAGTGAGGCTAGAGAAAGATTTGTAGATATTTGAGCTGGATCAAAGTGTTCAGTGGTGTGGTCTGCACCTTTTTGTTGCCATTTACAAAGCCTGGGGGGGCTGTGTAGAAACACCAGATTTGTTTTTCAGCACCCACACAGAATGGACAGTTAGTGGACATGCAGAGATATTTGCTGAATTTCACAAAATGTGTTGCCAATTGCCCCACCTTTTTAAACCGTAAACATATACTATATCAGTGACAGACAATCGACAATTTGTGGTTGAAAATAACTGGGCCAATCAGCAGTTGAGCACCTGACTGACTGTCTGTTCGACACGTGCGTGCTAGCCCACTAGCTTCAGGAATGTTTGCCCCTTACTCGTGTGTTTGTGTGTGTGTGTGTGTGTGTGTTTATGTATAACCCTGGTTTCTTCACTCCCTATCAGCACCACCTGAAGAAGCTTGAGAGTCGTCGCTTGGACTTCGACTATAAGAAGAAGCGTCATGGGAAAATCCCAGAAGAGGAACTTAGGCAGGCCTTGGATAAGTTCTATGAGTCAAAGGAGATGGCAGAGAGCGCCATGCACAACTTGCTGGAAACAGACGTGAGTAGGCAATAAAGAGCCTATGCTAATGGTTGATAAAGTATGTCGTAACATATGCTACAGGTCTTATTTTGTGGTAAATTGTACATACAATGGACTGCACACTTTAAATAGCTGCTGTGGTTTACTGATAAGCCTGATGCAGTTAAAATGCCTCCAAGCAGATCTATTTAATAAACATCCACAAGTCATGGGACACGATCTGAAACCCCGCAAGCAGGGAATTGCACAAAACATGTCAGCCAAGCTTTTTATTATTATACGTCCGTCTGGAAACAGTTGTTGGCATCGGTTTTGCTTGTAACTACGTTCATATAATTAGAAGCATTGATGGGCAAAATGGGGAAGCACAGGCCACTTGCTGCCAACAGCTACTATGTCTCAGCTGGTGAGTCAGATGGTTAATACTTCTTGGAAGGTGATATTTCTTGTTTTGTCCAGTGTCTTGCTCTTTTTATAAGCTAGCCTGACCTGTTTTGTTGGGTCCTTACCTATTTGTATTGCTTAACCTAACCTATTGTCACAATTCTCAGCTCATGCATCTGGTTTGTTATTACTGTAAACAGTGCTATTCTGAGAATGCTGCAAGTCCGCAACCATTGTGAAATACCAATTTGTGCCATTGAAGAAGGTATAAATAGATGGTGCTAAAGTGAAAGATAGCCTTTTATTTGTGTGTAGGTGGAGCAGGTGAGTCAGCTGTCCTCTCTGGTGGAGTCCCAGGTGCAGTACCACAAGGAGGCTGCACAGATCCTGGAGGAGCTGTATGAAAAGCTTCAACAACGGTCAGAAGAACGCAATACCCTGTCTGCTGATTTAATGCATATGATTAGGGACAAACTACTGCTAATACTGGTTATACTGCTAATACTACTCACTGGTTGTTACTTTAGTGTGTTTTTTAAGTTATGGTCTAGGATTAGTTTAGTTGTCAGGGTGGTTGACATCAGCCAAAAAGGTTGTGGGTTTGATCTCCAACATGCCCGACCCACCTGTAAGCATCCTTGAGCAAGATATCTAACCTACCAGCTTTTTAATACTTTGTACTCACTGTAAATCACTTTGGATTAAAGTGTCTGGTAAATGCTCTAATTGTAATTTTACCGTCAGGACTTATTTTTCGGCTCTGTGAATACAGGATGAGCAAAGCCCAGTCTCAACCAAGACGAGAATACACTCCCAAACCCAAGCCCTCCTTTGACTACGGAGACGAACAGTCGAATGGCGGAGACTCACCTGGGGCAACGAGCCCTTCATCATTTTCTGCCGGTAAAACTCTTATTCTGTGTGCGTGTGTGTGTGTGTGTGTGTGTGTGTGTGTGTGCAGTATATCCTTGTACACGTGTATGTTTGCAATGGCCATCAGTACTGACAATGTTTCTTGTGACCTAACTAGTCGTAGAACAGGCGTGTCCAGGTTTGTCTGTCCAAAGACCCTCCATCAAGAACCGACAGCGTGAGTGTGGTGCATGTACAACTTTTTGTGCAAAAAAATGAAAGGGGAAGATCATGTGTGCCTTTTTTAAATAAAGGGACAATACTTGATTGCGCTGTAAAACTCTCAGAACTGCACATCTTTTCCAGTTTGCTGTTCTGGGAGTACTATAATGCAGTCCAGTTAAAGTGTTTCAGTAACCTTATTAAATGGTGTGTATGTTGGGTTAACTAATATTTTTGTCTGCCCTCCAACCCTCAGTCTGTGACATGCATGTACTCAGCATTTAGCCAGCAACCATGAAGGGTTTGGCATGAAGCTGTTGATGCCAAGCTCGTCATGACACCACGTTAATTGGCATTCTTGTTGAAGGTTTATTATGTAAACAACACAGACTTTGAATTTGTGCTACCCCTGTTTGCTGAAGTGTGTCCTTGTTTTAGACTGACTTCTGAGTCTCAAGATGTACAGTTGGATGACTGGTTAAAACATGGTTTTTAATAATGTATTTATTGATGGGATTCTTTCAATAAACACATGAAAGAGGACTTTCTATTAACTGAATGAAAATCATTCAGTAATCCAAACAATTCCTAGTTTGATCTGGAATGCCATATCTAAATATTAATTGTTATTATTTGAAAAAGAGAGAAGATAATATTATTTATGCTTAAAATCTTGAGTTTCAGAAAAGCTTTCACAATCTCCATCACAATTTCTGTCTACTAACTCATAACCTTGTCGTGTTTAAACAAGCAAGAGGCTCTGGACTAATTCAGAACACTGATGTCCTTTTAGAAATCATCATTGGAGCACTCCTACTAAACCTGCTGAGAGAGAACATGCTAAAAATGTTAATGGAGATTTCTACCTGTACTTAACAATCCCCTCCACACCTTCTCCTCAATCCCACCCGTCCTCTCTCTCGCTTGATGTAGATCTGTTGTCTCTCTCTCGTCCTCCAGGGGAGCCGTGCTGTAAGGCTCTGTATGACTTTGAGCCAGAGAACGAGGGGGAGCTGGGCTTCCGTGAAGGCGACATCATCACCTTGGTCAGTCGCATCGACGAGAACTGGTACCAGGGTTCTCTCCGTGGCCAGACTGGCTTCTTCCCCAACAACTACGTAGAAGTGATGGTGCCTCTTCAATAGTGGAAGGAAGGAGGAGACGAATGGATAAGAAAGATGGGGGGTTAATGGAAGTTAGCAAACAAATGATGCCTCTCTTTTTATATGTACGTTTTGTAGTTCTGGCTGAGAATTAACTCATGGTACATCAAGACTCGAGTCCATATTAGGTAGTCGAAGTCCCACCTCCACTTCCAGGTTAGCCTCTGTTCCACCCAGACTGTTGTTCTGTGCAGAACTATTGGCCTTTTCTGTTCATATTCTAGGCTTTATAGGTCTCCACTGCTGTATTGGGCAACACCTCTTTATGTTTAACAAAGGTTCAAGCTTGATTGTCTCCCAGCCTTTCTACGTTTCCCATGAGAATTAGATTTTATGGGATGGGTGGGGTGTCATGGTGTCATGTTTTGCCCTAGACTGCCCTAGTTTACAAATAACTAGTGTTGGTGTTAATTTTAAGCCTGCTAAAAATGAGTGTACGATATTTAGGACAACCAGTATAGTATAGCTATATTGTTTTTCTATATTGAGATTTTGAACGCAGGTTTCAAAAACTGAACAAAAAAGTATTTCAGCTCCCTAATAGGAATAAAGGGGTGGGGGTAAAGGGTATATTTAGTTGGGAAAATGATAGACAATATATGAGTCTTTATTAGTTCTTTATGCACCTGTGCACTTTCTACACTACATATTTTGCCTGAGATTTAATGGAGAGTTCCATATACAGTATCCTTGAACACAAATGTGCAAAAACCTTATAATGCATTTTCTGACTTTCTACCTATACACCATATAACCAAAAGCCTTTATTGTTCGTGTTCATTTGATTGATCCCGGTACAATACGCACACTTAATGTGTTCTTGCTTGCGTGTCTGCCTTTATGCTGTTGTAAAGTCATCATGGATGAGTTGGAGCTAAAGTGGGGGACGTTTGGTCACACTCTGTTCCTCTGCTGCCATCTGGTGTTACTAGAAACTAATTTTGGCTTATGATTTGTGAGACGTTTCCACCGTCTTAATAAGCCTTTGTCATCGATTATAGCGGGTTTGTTGTTTGTCTCATTACGGCCTAGTTGGAATGCAGGCCCTACTCTTTGTTTTTTGTTTTTATTCTTTAAAAATAATGTAATCCTTGTATCCACTCAGCTGTTAAGAGTGAATGTCTGTATGTGGAGCGACTTGTCGCGTACAAATCTTGAATGCTCTGGAAGATCTTCACAGAAGTGTGTGTGTGTGTGTACACTCATTGCACAGTTAATTGAAAAACAACTAACACAAAATTCCACTACACTATAATTGCAGGGCTGCATTGGTTCCTCTAATTTGGAGACATGGTTTTGCTGAGAAATTTACAAACCATTGTATGCCGGTTGTGTCTGGTTAACTGAGTACTATTTATATTGATCCTTCCAAGCTTCACCAAATCACCATAATCTGGGTTTGTCAGTGTTGAGCCATAGAAATGCATCCTTGAGCTTCCCAGGAGTCAGATTACTTTAGCTGATGCTGCTGGCGGTGTCATTGAAGAATGTTTGTGGGTTTTTACCCAAATGTTTACAGACTATCTTTCTCTGGGAGCCCCCATCCCCCAGTTTCACTGTTATAGATCATAACTTTTCAGATGTTGAAGATAAGTTCTTGTTTCCGTTTTCTAATTAACATTATCATTTGGAGCCTTAAAATGCTAATAAGAAATTTCAGGTGCATTTCAGCTTGTATACATTGTATGGAATAAAATGGAAGGTACACTACTTGATTTCCATTAAAACAGCCCCATCACCCCTCATTTCTGCCCCAGCTCATTGTTAGTAGTGTCTCAGTGTGTCAGCCGCTGTGTGGGAGGGGCATGCGTTCTCTTGAGTTTCAAATCCAAACATGTAACGCTGGGCATAATCACAAGGGAAATTCCAGGCACAAATCAAGAAGCGTTCCTTTGAAACTATGGAGCTGACAGAATATGCCATCTCCATGCCTTAGTAACGGCCTCTGGTAGAAGTTCTTTCTAAAACTATTACCTGAGGGAATCTAAACTGTGAAGATTGTCGCTGTTCATGTAAACATCAACCTTCTCCTCCTGTCATGATCCCCTTATCAGACCACCCCCTCCCTGGCTCGCCCATCCCATCTCCACCTCCCATGGAAGTGGAACAGACAGGTCTTTTCAGTAGGATGGTGCACACAGCAGTGGATTATGTACGTCCCCCTGAATATACTCCACTATATTCACCAGCTGCTCCTGTACCCCCACCCCAAATCTCATTTTCTGCCCCAGTACAATCCCACGAAGCCCCCTGTGCCCCAGCTTTCCTCTCCATCTTTTCTTAGTGTTTTCTTAATGTAATATACCCTTTAATATTTTACTTGCATGTCTGTATATTGTATTTATGTCTTGTAAAAGGGCCATGGGGTTTGGCTGTGCTGATGTGGTGATCAGGTGTGGGTTAACATGCCTCATTAGACTAAATCAAAGGTCCAGTGTTTGGACGGTGGGAGTGGGCTCAGGTTGGACTATTGCATGCCTCATATAACATTAATGGCGAGTGATGTCACGTATACAACGGGATAAAATCAATCTGTGTGCAGCTGCCACAGTGGGAGCAGTTACTCTGATGCAGCTGACATTTGTTTAACATTAATTTTCACACAATGATCTGTGCTGGGTTGTATTGTATGAAAACAGACATTTCGCATCCCTTTTACATTATAAAAGGTATCGTCTTTAAAACTGTATTTTATTATGTGGACTCTAAATGGAATTCTCAGTGTAAACGTATTTCTACTATATGCATGTGTTCTTAAGTAATATCAATATTTTTGTAATTGACACTATTGGATGACTAAAAGCAGGATTACCCTGGATTATTTTTGTGTCTATGTATAATCTGCAATGTATTGTATATTTCTGTTTAATGTAAAGTGGGAATGGATTCTCTTTATTTACTTAAAATAAATATAAAGACATTTGGCTCCAATTCTTATTGCATTTGTACATTTATTTTAATGTAACTATTATTAATGCAGTAGTAAAGTGTAAAATATTGTAAACATTACTGGTGTTTGCATTAAATGTTATTAAATACGTGATATATGATTCAATCAGTGCTTTATTTATCTACAATTATGTACTGCAATTAATATATGTAATAATCTTTTCACTACAGTTATGCACCATTTTACACCACCCAATTTGTTTTGTGTGAACACTGCTTCACTGACAGACAGAGACGGCAACATTAACCAGCTGTTGGATTATTTCCATGCCAATATCTCATAGGGGAAGGCGTGTCACTCACGGAATTACTTAGAGCCCCTTTGTCCTCGGTCGGTGCCCAGCCAGAGACACTCATGGCGGCTGCACCCGTCAAGCAGCGCTCGGGGCCAGGAGGACAACGGGCTCAGCTCCCACCATGCTACTATGAAGGATACCTGGAGAAACGTGGGCCAAAAGAAAAGGTAGGGTTGGCTATTGCAGATTAAGTGCCATGTTTTCGTATATACTGGGGTTGATGATGGTTGTCAGCGTGTGTACTACATTGAAATACAACAAGCACCGGCTAATCCCCCTCCCTATTCCTTATCTGTCAACTTCCTTAGTGGTCGACTGGGTGAGGCAAGATAGTAAATCGTGCCGATCGAAATATCTTCACACGATTGCACAAATGTTTCCCCTAGAAAAGCATGCAACGTTGTTAGTGTTACTCAACGAATGAGCCATTCGATCAAAACGTGCGCGTTATTGCAAAAACAGTCATGGATTTAATAAGGTTATAATTGTACAGTATCTTCTAGCCCAATCTCATTTTTTTAAATAAAAAGTCGAAATGTATAGAATGACATGCACAATATATAGTTTGTTTTCATATAGTAATATTTATTTTGAAATGTATTATTTTATTTAGGCTATTTGACTCAAGAATTATTGGAAGAAGAAAAAACACATTATGTATCTATTGCCACAAACCACAACAATCAGAGGGCATGTGGGTTTGCATTTTTATGTCTGTAGCCTATCCAATACATTAGTACATGGAGAGTTGGGAGGGTGGCACCCCCATCTCTCAGTAGGCCAATTTCATCAGACTACACACACACACATATGCAATGTGTGCAATCTATTGCAGAGGTGCACTGTCATAGATTGACAGCAGCTGAGGCTCAGTTCTCTCCATCCCTATTCATGGTCATATGGGGGTGGGAGTGTATACATCTGTCATGCATTATACAGAGGAAAAACATCAGAGTGCTAAAATAAAATTGAGTTTGTGACCGTTGATTTCGTGTTTAGTCTGTATTGTTTTATTGCAGGCATCTAGGCGGCTGTGGACCTGTCTGTGTGGGAACGCGCTGTTTTTCTTCAATAATGCTAAGGACACTAATGTGAGATTTATGCTTGTCACTTGCTTATAGTCCCTGTGGTGGCCCCTGTGTGGTATTATGTTCAATTCACATATACTGTGTGTGTGTGTTTCAGTATGTAGAGAAGTTGGAACTCAGCGGTTTCGTGTCTTTAAAGGACGACTGTAGCCGAGATAGGAACCTGGAAGCCGCCAGATTAATCCTGCGCATGAAGGACGGAGAGACCAAACTCACAGTAATGCATGCCAGACTTCACACACTGCGCCTGTACACACACACACACACACACCTCTTGTAAAGAGTACATCTTCACTACTGTTTTTCTTTCAGGCACCCAACCTGGAATCCAGGGAGCTGTGGAAAGGCTTCCTGCTCTCTGTAATAGACGTCAGTGAC
>JAODUG010050092.1:0-15718 GCA_027564795.1 Aphredoderus sayanus
TCACTGCAAGCTACTTTTGTTCATTCCCAAATGTAAATAGTAAAATAAAATACAACATCTGCCCTACAGTTATGATAAAATAGCAGAAATGCATTGCCTGTTTGTATCAAGTGTTCATTTCCATTAAGGGTTTTAATTGGCCATAGACTCATGCCTCAGTGCAGAATTTAAATGAGGTGTGTTAATAGAAACCTCTAAAACAAAGAAATAACCTGGGAAAGAAATGTACGTTATAATGGGAAAAAGGTAGATATGTTGATGGGGTCTGCTTCTAGGTTATTTACTGTGATTCTGCAGGTCTGACATAACTTGCACAACAATAATTGTAATAACACAAACCAATTACATTTTCCTTTGCAAGCAGTTAGTGGTGAAGTTTATCCAAATAAAGGGACTTCACTTGGGTCTATATGAATATTTGCCTGTATAAATGATTCATTACTGTAATTAGAAAGAGCTATTCCTCTGTGTGCAATATGACAGCGTGTTCATTTCTGAGTAGACATTAGGAGATTAACTTCTTCAGCCAAACTGCAAGTTCCTGTTTATATCTAGTTGAGTCAATAACACTCACACACACAACAGGGCATGCTTATTGGTGGGGAAACGGGGGTAGGGATTTTATGTGTAAATCACCTCATTGGTTCCTTAAGATACATTATGCAAAGCAAACCTCTGCCTTGCATTTGTTTATGTACAAGCTAACTGTGCTAGCTAGCTCACTGTAGCTAATCAACTTCTAATGAGGTGTCACAGTTAGTGTGATGGTGCCGTGATGCTCAGTTGACCGGCTTGATATTTTATGTAAAAAATGATGTCGCAGTTAATGCTGCTTCCACAAATGGCCCAATTTGCCAAGGGAAATGAACCGCTTCTGAGTCCCTGTCAAACAACCAGGATTCCTAAGCCGACGAGATAGGAAAAATGCTTATCTTCACTTTCCAGAGTCACAGATCCTTTGATTGGCATCCAGTAATCTTTACCCATCATTGTGAGATTTATTTAATCTGTCGGTTTTGACACAACAGCGCTGCTTGCAATGTTCTGCATGTCCAGTGCAACTCCCCATGACGTGACAGTAACTCTTGCGGACAGATACTTTAAAGTATGCCATACTTTACTTTTTCTCATTTGTGCAGTTGTACTTGTAAGTTGTAAAAGGAAATGTATGGCTTGCCTCGCAGCGGAGGTCTGGAGATACTTTCAAATGCAAAAGGAAGACGCAAAAAAAAAAAAGACTCCAAGGCTACTTATTAAAACGCGGCACTCCTGAAGCTCCAAGCGAAAAAATAAATGTTTCTCTTTTGCACTCTGTACTTTGCCCTCCGCTTATTGATAGACCAAATGGGTTTCCTCGCGCAACCCTCGGTGCGTTTGATATTTCCCTACGCCCTCATTTTCTCCCGTGTAGCACTTTCCAACTGCCCCTGCCGCGTGCGGTGGGCGTGTTGGATGGGTGGGTGCTCCAGTGGAGATGGGGGGTGGGCGGAGGGGTTAGGCTGGCTGGCTGGCTGACTGGCTGGCTGGGCAATTTGTTTCTAGAAGGCTCCGGGCTTATCGTCTGTGCCTGACAGATGGGCCTCTCCTCGGGTCGGGTTCGGCAGCGGTAGCAGCAGCAGCAGCAGCAGAAGAAGAAGAAGAAGTGAGTTGCTCTCCGCCTGCCTGGCCTGACAGAACTCATTATAGGCTCGACCCTCCCCCCCCCCACCATCGCCCCCTACCCCCACAGCACCGAAGAAGAAATGACCGCTAGCTCGCGATGTACTGTAGCGCCACCGCTGACCTCTGAGGCCTAGCGCAGTCGACCTGACCCCGCTAATGACCCGGCCCGCCTAAAATCCGAACCGCTGCTGAGTGACCTCAAGGGGGCACTGTGACAAAGTAATTGTAATAATAACATTTGAATTTACAGCATTTGCACTGAGAGCAATCGGGGTTAGACATCTTGCCCAAGGATGTTTGCAGGTAGTCCAACTCCGGGGCTTGAACCCACAACCTTCCAGCTGAGAGTCAAACACCCAGGCCGCTAGACCACCCTACATCATAATAATAATAATAATAATAATAATAATAATAATGTATATAGTGCATTTATGAGTACTTAAAGCTGCTTTACAGAAGTGCTGGCCTCCCCCACAACACAACGATGGTGCATCTGTAAGGTGAAGCACCCATATCCACTAGCTGTGTATTGATCCTATACGTACAGTGCTGTGTCAGGTCGTATTTTATTCATATCTGTACATTTAGCTACACAGCGTTATCCACAGTGATGGGTCCAGACCTCACCCCCTCTAATCCAGTCGTGTTTTTTTTCTTCTTCTTCGTATGCTATGAAGTTTTGGTCAAGTGAAGCGCAACGGCTATTTATATAGCAGCAGAAGGCAGTCTCCCTCTGGGCTAGTGCTGATGAATGTTTTTAAAGGGTGTGACGGAATTCAATGTGAGTTGCTTTACCACGTTTTCTGAGTTATTGCCCTAACTGAGGCCAGCAGAAATGTTTATTTTTAATGATTTCTATAATGATTGTTTTGCTACAATTAATGTGTGTCTTAATGTGTGTCGCGGGCTATTTAGGTCAGGATAGTCTAGTTGACTAATGGAACTATGTATGATATCACACAGCACCAGCATCTCAGAGCAAAACAAATACTTCATGGGCCACGCACACACACACACGCACACGCAATCACATACACGCACACGAACACGCACACACACGCACACGCGCGCACACACACACACACACACACACACAGGCAAACACATACATGCAAACACACGCGCGCGCACATACACACACACACAAAGGGAGTGTGCTTTCCTTCTCAGCGTGTATTATTACACTATATCATAGAAAATAGTTGTTTGCTGTTTGTAATATTGGGATAGGGAATTTAAGCAAGATACCTAACCCCTACTTTCTCCTTGTCATAATTGTAATTGTACTCATTAATAAAGGTAATTAAATTACCTTACAGTTTTTTTCAATCACTTTGCCTCAAAAATCAGAACCTTGGTGTCATTTTTCACAACTCTAGACACAAAACTTAAAACGGTAACCACTTGTAACACAGGCTGTCCAATGTTCAAATCATTGCATTCTGCAATCATATCTTTAAAGAAACTGTGCACTTGCAGGATATGTGATTCAAATTACAAATTTGTTGTGAATTACCATAGGAACATTTGTTAAGATCACAGAAACATAAGAGACCATTAGTTTCATTGTGTAGCTGTTCGAACAATCATTAAATATTGCAATACAAAATATGTGATACAGGTGTCATTCGTTTCTACATGTAAATGTGTAGTAGTAGTGGTCTATTGTAGTAGAGAGAATACACCACATTGGAATCAATAAACAAAATTTAAAATACATTGATGAAATACAATACAGTAAAATAATGTTTCCTATCAACTGTAAAGAATTACAGTATTTACTGTACTTAGATATTTACATAAACCCTGTCTTGTAGGTTCGGCCACATGTTCTCATCCACATCACCATTGATGATTAGCCAGACTTTTGTAAAGAATCTTTGCGCATGGCAAATCCCGGCCTGGCATTGGTCTGCCATGATGCCATTGCATGCTTGGAGTAGGGCGACTTGTTCGTTAGGTTGCCTGTCATACACCTTCCACCACCCAGATTCATCACCCTCTAAACAGTGTCTTGGTCCGTGGGCTTGTCCTCTACCGCGTTCCCCCACACCTCTCAAACGAAGCCCATGGCCTCTCTGGTGAGGCCTAAGCCCCCCTCCTTGAGGAGGCCCACGACCACCTCTCATAAGAGGTGCATGTCCCCTGCCATTGTTTTGACCACGTCTTCCTCCTCTTCTGACCACTGCTTGATCTCTATTGTGATCCCCTGCCAGCTCCATGTTACTGTATCGTTATGTTGTGGATACCACTCATTTCAATACACTCTTGCAAAAACGATACATTATATACTCTTACCAGTAACTTCATCAGTAACGAGTTTGGTAATTAGTGAAACTGACTAAAATATTGCGTGTTTAAATTAAACAGTAAATGTTTCAGGATAACATTGACATCAGTTACAATTACCATTGATGAACTATGCAAAAGACTGAACCATGACTAAGAAGTTTGATGAGAACTATGCATTAAGAGTAATACAACAGTTATTTATCATTTTGAGCAGTAGTATCAATTGATAGTTAGATTATTGTAATCAAATGAATAGACAGTCATTTCAAATGTAATGTTTCAAATGCATTTAGAAATGGTAATACTTTGATGTTATGTTGTGTCAAATTGAACATATGATCTTAGTTCAATGAACAAATGATCTAAGGTTTATGTGTATTGTATCCAAGCAATTGGAAAACCTGTTATAGTGGTGAAAAAGTGGCATTTTGATCATCAGTTGTGATGCTTGTGTCTAGAGTGAAAAATTACTCCAAGGTTCTGATAGTTGGGACAAAGTGATGGAAAACAAACTGTAGGTAGTATACACACACGCACACAAACACACACACACACACACACACACACACACACGCAGACGCTCACAAAATGTGTGAGGAAAGTTCTCACCCGTCGAGTTGATCTTCGACTTTTGCCTGACATCACATCCTGTCGTGTTTCACGTTGCAACACCTGGAGAGCAGCGATACCACAGTATTTGCACGGATCCCATTTGGGGGCTCTTGCCTAGACACCTCGGAGCTTAAGGTAGAGAATGGCCAGTCCTGCTGTGTTTAGTCTGTTTCACTGTTCTTCTGGCCTTTCCTAGTGTGACAATTCCCATGAGGACCTGACAGAGGATTGGCCTGGGTCGTAAGTGAGGAGACTTGCGTTGTCATGACAGATTCTTTGGAACTTTCCACTTTTTCCTTGTACCCATTCCACTTGTAGGAAAATGTACTTGGTCTCTGTCCCGGTGATATAGATTACACTAAGCTGCCACTAATGTCTGGAGTATCCCTTTTTGTAACTATGTTCTGTAATGACTGTACATGGTATGTGTGAAGGTAGTGCATGCTGAACGTGACAACTGTGCATGTAAGGAGAAAACAAAAATGAGCGTTGTGGAAATCTGCTTTCAGAATGTGTGCATCACATTTAAATATACACTCCACTATTGCACCCACAGAAACCCAAACTTCCTCAACAACTCATTGTTTATTTCTGAAACACAACTGTGCACCAAAAACATCAAGCTGTACAAGCTATACTGTACACCTTGAGTTATATGACATTATTTCCACAACTGATGTGAATGCCCTATGAGAGAGGAATGAGGAATTCATGTTGCTGTAGATACCGCAGAAAGTGCTAAAGCGCATGTCTTAAATAACTGTATGCCATTGTAGCAGAAACTATGTTAGCTTGTTATTGCATTATGTAAGGTTGCACTTTCCTAGGCATATTACAGGTGTTATGAGAGCAGTGAGTAAGAGTGAGCTTGACATGCAAAGTGACATTTTGAGACTATAAAGCAGTATTACCAGTATCGCAGTATAACCAGTGATCCAAATAAGAATATAAGGTAAAAACACAACACCGATCTACATAGAGTTATTGACCATTAACTGGTAATGACAGTTTGTATTAATAACAGCATGGTAGCCAGCGGTTTCTGATTGATACAGTATATGACGTTATCTGGTTTGCAATCCAGTGGTCATCGCTAACTTACTGATGAGAATAGGAGTAAGGGCAGTGGTAGGGATTAGGTGACTGGATCAACCAGTCACACACACACAAACACACACACACACTGCCTGCCAGTAAACACTCACTCAGGTCCAGCAGCTCTTCCAGGAACAGCCTGGTGGAGCAGCTGTGAGTCGCATCACTTTGACCCTCCCACACAATGGACCTCTGACAGGCATAAACACACCCATGCCCTCGCACACTGATAAACAACACCGCAACTCACATATATACACACACACACACACACACACACACACATGCACAAAGACACGCACACACACACGTACAGTACGGCAACTGTGACTCCACACAGTAAATGCTATCATTTTATGACTTAGATTGCATACGCACTGTTATTCATTTATTTATTTACTAAACGTAATACTGCCGCATTAGGATTGATATCATCTAAAGGTATAGTGTGCATATACAACTAAACACCTTAGATGAAATGTCCATGTGCCCATGTAATTATGTTCACCAGTTCATTTAGTCCAACAGGAGTGTATGGCACCTTACATGCAAACTTGTGAGAGCAAACACACACTCACACACACACGCATACACACACGCACAAACACACACACGCACACGCACACACACGCATATGCACACACACACACACACACACACACACACACACACCTGCATGCTCAATATGTACGCGGATGCTTGATATGCCCAGGTGTGGGAATGGCGTCACCCAGCTTGAATAAATGCACATGATTATAAATCCAGGATACAGTAAGTTAGTAAGTAAGTAGTTTTATACAGTTCTACCTACCTGCACACCATTCCCAACCTCTATATATGTACAGTATATGTTATATACACAGGCATGCACACACACGCACACTCACTTTAGGTAGAAGCTGATATGGAGGGATCTCTGCTTCCCAAAGTTGTTTTGTGCTTGTGTTCATGTTTTCTGTGTTTCTAAACAACATTACGTTTAGTATTTTCAAGTTAGATTATGAGTGAATGTATAATGTACTGTATATGGCACTGGTGCTGGTCTACAAGGCAGTACATGGAATGGCCCCAAGCTATCTCCAAGCAATGGTCCGGTTTGTTTTACCACTTCGGCTGGCCGGCTGGCGATGCCACCTTTACGAAGCCTCAAGACGTGGTCATCGATGTCTCGTCTATTCTCCGTCATGGTACGCCAGTGACGGAACGAGCTTTCAGCAACAGTCAGAACTGCAGAAACACTACCCATCTCCCGTAAGAGACTCAAGACACATCTCTTCACAATCCACCTTGGTACCTCCACCAATGACCTCACCACCTCTTAGCATTCTCCCCTATCTCAAAGTGTCAACTTTTAATCCCTTGTTTAATCCTCATGCACTTACCTCTTGCTCTTACTTCTCATACTCTTATGCTCCTATTTAAAAAATAATTAAAAACTAAGCACTTTATTAGTTAAGCCTTTATCTATTGTGTTTTTATATGGTTTCGTATGTTATAGTAGACATGATGACATTGATTTTTGAATGTAGCATATTGTTTGCTTACAGTTGCTGTCCAACTACTGACAAATGTAATACATGTAAGTCACTTTGAATAAAACGGTGTAAATGTACATTTGGGTACAATGGCATAAATGTACAGTAAATGTACAGTAAATGTATAGTAAATGTATATTATATATATCAGCATCCATGACCTAACATGATAGACATTTATCGTGAAAGAATGTGCATACATAATCATTTATACTGTAAAAAAAATGGAAATACAATTGAACGATACATAAATTAACTGTAAAATGTATGTATCTGTAAAAAGCCTGTATGTAGCTGTACATAGTGTTGTTTACATTACATTACTAATACTAAATTCCCCTTGGCATGCTACAGTATGATTGCATCATCCTCTGATAATATATTAATATTGTAGTTTTCACTGGATAATATATATTGTCACACATTGCAATGCATTTACATTAGGCTACATTACAATGCATGTATTGCATTACTGCCATTTCTAACTCGGGGAATCAAATTAAGCTGATTTAGTGGGGAATTAGTATAAATAATATTTACTCTAAATTCTGCTAGGGATGAAATGGTTACTGGTTTCATGATAAGCCACAGTATAATACCCGATGGTTAGTATTACCAATTAAAACCATGTTTGATTACCGCGCTGAAAAACTCACGGTACATACCAGAATCCCACAGTTACCAAGGTTAGCATGTAACATGGGCTTGTTTTGCATCGCTGAGAACATGGCAGAAGTCAGAGACAGTGCTCCTTCAGCCCGTTGCACACCACATGCAATGTGAACATGGTGTGAAGAGGGTTCTTCTGAAGCAGAGTAGATCTGCTCCCATGTAAAAAACACTGAGATGGACACTGCTTCTTTTTCAATGGAAACACATGCAAATAAAAACCTTTTCTTGCTTTTACCCCCGCCTCGCTCCATTTGAACAGTGCTTAAACATTGTATACGCTATAACTTTGTTGCTCACTCAGAATTGTTGTCATAAGAGATATGCAAATATATTTGTGGCTCAACTGTCCTAAAACATGCATAACATCAAGTGAATGGCCTATTCTATGATCAGTCACATCATATCATATCATATCAAATAAGAAATTACAAAAAAATTACATGGAGGGGAGATCAAATATAAAAATATTTATTTGTGGTTTTCAATATATTACTTGGTACTGAGTGTCAGTTCTTTTTGAGAATTGTAACAATACCGAGATACTGGCTCCATGATTTTGGTCACTACAGTGTAATCACGATGTGAAATGTTGATACCATTTCATCTCTAAATGCAGCACAGAACCCCATTGCAACATGCTGACACTACTGAACACAAATGTCCTGCGCTCAGAAACAACTTTGAAGACAACGTAGAATGCACTCGTGCACTTTCAGTGACACAGTTTCCCAGGCTCTGCTCGGTGTACATCTTGCGTCACTTCTTCTGGTCTCCTGTGGTTTTTCTGTGGTTGCAACTGCTTGAGTTCACAGAGCGAGCACTAGGCATTTGACCAAAACAGCTCTCATGATCACAGCCATCCTCGCCCTCTAGCTCACTGCAACGCATTAGGAACACAACACTGTTGAGCATTACCAACCGGAGCCATCGGAAATTTACTGACAGATACCATTCGAGCCTGAGACTTCCTCGCTCCCGAAAATCTCCCCCAGCGGTTCCAGAGACTCGCAAGGCCCACGTTCGGGACTTGGGTCCGGTCCGAATGAGCTGAGCAGATGCTCCGGTAGGAATGCGGTGCGGACGTTTCTCTCTGGCCCACCTCCGTACTAATGGAAGCTACAGGTGTGCCATTACATCCACCTCCTGTCCACTGGGACTTGGACCCAAAGAGCCCTGTGCATGATGAAACCTGTGGACTCCTCCTGTGCCTCTTGACCCTGCCCCGTGGCCATGGTGACGACAGGAACCCATCCAGGCCTACAGGGGGCAGCGATGAAACGCTGCTCTCCATTAGCTACAGAAACCTTACAGGATGGACAGACAAGATGTGATGGTGAAGAAGTTGGCCAGATCTTATGCCGCATTCCTCACACTCGCCTCAGGGAGTGAGATAATTTTGAGGAATGAGACATTTCAATCTAGAGCTAGTGCAGTGAAAAGGCCATATAGCATGTTACAGGGCAGTGTCATGCTTTTGTTACATACATTCATCCATTATAGATTATCCTTTATAAACGTACCTAAATGTATACATTATATTTCTTCTGATCCCTCGCGATGTCCTCCGGGTCAAATTGACCCAAATCACTAGCTCTCTGTGGCAGATAGAAGGCGCTAAACCTAATTCTACAGCTTACACACAGACATATGATGTGCACTGCTGGCACAGCAAGGTGTGTGTTGGAAACCCGTGGACAACAGGAGGGTTAAAAGGCACAAATGAACAAACAAATACATGAAGAAATAATTAATAAAGAAATAAATACACACAGCAATCACAATTCAAAAACACACAAAATCATACACAATCAGATGGCGCCCTCCGGTGGCATAATTCGAGATAATTAAGGGCGACAGGAGGGTTAATGACACTTTAGACTTTTACACTGTGTGTGTAGGAGGGGTTGTTGGGATCAACACACATCCCAGACAACCCCTCCTACACACACACACCACACACACACACACACACACCGTATACTCACCCTAAACACACCCTACACACACCCTACACACATGCTACACACATGCTACACACACCAAACACACATGCTACACACACCCTACACACATGCTACACACACCCTACACACACCCTACACACACCATACACACATGCTACACACACCCTACACACATGCTACACACACCCTACACACACTCTACACACACATTCCGTATGCTCACCCTACACACCCCCTAAACACACGCTACACACACACACACACACCCTACACACACGCTACACACACCCTACACACCCCTAAACACGCGCTAAACACACACACACACACACACACGTTGGGGAGACAGTCACACAGCACCTGCTCTGACATGGGACTAGTCTGCGAGGGCCTCTGGTATCCCCTGTGCTTGCGGACACACTTCAAATGAAGCCAGATTAAACACAATAAAAGGTGCACCTCTGCCTTGTGTAAACAGCCAGCGCCGAGCTGGGCGCCCATTCAGACACAGCAGTCAGCCAGCATGAGCTATAGCCCCCAAGCCACGTCTGTCTCCAGCAGTAAAGCGGGGCGTGAGACTACCCAGTGGCCGCCGGTTTATAATCAGTCAAACACAGGCGTGTCAGTCCCCATACAGACGCAGGCGAAGCCCCCCTCTCCGTCGCCGAGGGCATTCTTCACTCTCGTGACCCGCGGCGAATCAGCGCCGCCCGTTTACTGGGGCGGCCTCAGCTTCGCCTGTCAGCGCAGCCCCTCAGATCCATCAGCGCAGATAGTTCCTGCAAGAGATGACAGAGGGGAATTTAAACATTTCAAACCATGGAAAGCGCGATGTACATTTTTCCTTGTAACTTGGGCCATGTGGGATTTTGGCAAGTTTATTATGGAACGGTACATGTCTAGTGCAGCTGTAGCATGGTGCTTATCAGTGATCTTCTGAGTATGAGACACAGGCCTCTGGGATGATACCTTATAGCCCCCTCCAATACTCTGATGA
Organism: Aphredoderus sayanus; assembly: GCA_027564795.1. Taxonomy (NCBI): domain Eukaryota; kingdom Metazoa; phylum Chordata; class Actinopteri; order Percopsiformes; family Aphredoderidae; genus Aphredoderus; species Aphredoderus sayanus. The sequence continues at coordinate 10,830 of JAODUG010050092.1, forward strand.
AGAACTTGGAATCAGCATCCGGCCAGAAACAGAGACAGTTTAATCAGTGAGCATCTTGTTACAAAGTGAACCTCGGCCACAGACACCTGCAAGGAGATTAGAAGGATTCTCCGAGGGCTGTTGTAAAACGTGTGTGTGTCTGGCTGAGTTCACATATCCCGACATCCTTCATATTGTACACTTTGAGTGAGTGGTGTGATTTCCTTGGCGAGCAAATAAGAAAGTAAGAACAAAAGAAAGGAACAAACAAATTAAGAGAGAGAAAAAAAACTAGATCTGAGAGTAATTTACGAAGGAAAATCCCATTTTATCTCCAATAAATTCTGTCGGAGAGAGGTTTAGCTCCACATCTATCACTCTTTTTCAATTCACTGCCTGCAGCAGTGACAGCAATGGTGGATGACAGTGTGTGTGTGTGTGTGTGTGTGTACACTGTAGGTGTGCATGTGTGTGCATGTGTGTGCAAGCTTGTGTTTCTGCAGGTGTGTGAAATAGACTAACTGCATTGATCAATGGTGACATGTACAATAGAACTTTGTGCCATAACCTCTTTTTATTTATTTTTTTTTACAAATTTGCATGTAGCCTAGTGTATTTCAAATAAGTATACACGTGTACAAGTCCACATCTTGGAATGCAACTAAGCTATTTTAAAGAGGGAAAAGGCATTGCATACACACACACACACACACACACACACACACAAGTTCCGATATCTGTAAATATGTACGTGCATGTCAAACTGATTGAGAGTGGTGTTTTCAGTGTGTGGTTACATATGCTTGTGTGTGTGTGTGTGTGTGTGTGTGTGTGTGTGTGATTAAGGAAAGGGAGGTTATGCAGGTGGCTCACTCCGGTGTACTGCCAAGAAAACAGAATACCCCAGGGTGGAGAGGAATATACAGTGGAGGAGTGGAAGAGGAGTGGAAGGGAAGGCAGGGAACTTGATTTAAAGGGTGGTTTTCCTGATCGATTCAAACATTGTTTTCTCTTTAGTCCCAGCACCCCATGTGTCTCTTTCGCAGGGCCCGGGTGGGGCTTCTAAGAAAGGGCCAGGCTGAATGACTTCATTTCCATGTGGTATCTAACCTCTCTGACACACTCTCTGCAGCACTTACCCAGTTCTCAAACATTCCCTGCAGTGTTTCTGATAAATGCATGCCCACACACACCCACACACACACACACACACACACACGCGCACACAGTCATGACTGAGCCCAAGCAGTCACTAACCACAGCTGTTTACGTCCGATATGTGTCCGACGTGTCCACACACAGTACAGTGCACGCACACACACACGCGCTCACACGCTCACACACACAAACACACACACACACACACACACACGTTTCTCGCTGTCAGAAAGCGTCACCTTGCTGTAAATCACCTCTGTTCATTTTGTGTCTGATGCGTACATCCCGGCCCCAGCTCAGCTGTTTGTGTTTGACACACGCTGTGTAGGGGTAGGGGAGGGGTAGGGGAGGGTGCGAGTCTATGCGTGCCGCGGGGAGGCGGGGCTAGAGAAGCTTGTTAGTCGCCGCAAACTAAGACAATGTTTGTACAACAAGCAGGTCTCGACCACAAGAGCAAACTGAAACATTGAATCAACAGCTAAAGTGATTAAGCGGAAACAAACTGAGCTATATACAGTCAAACCTCACCGAGCACACAACTTCATGTAAAGCCAAACCTCTAATGACCTTTAATGGCGCCTTAACCCTAAAATCAAATGCTTTTCATGTGATTGAGCGTTCACTAATACGGCACATACCTTTGTAATTAGCGTGTGTTTTATGGAGAACTGAGCCAAGAGAATAGGTTTAGTAGGATCCATTAGCATGAGGGGTCTTTGTGTTGACAGGCCGTAGAACAGAAATGCGATAGGACCATGCATAATAAAACGAAGCATATTAAGACCTACCCGAGTATCTGTGCCCAGAATATGGAAAGCATTACAGAAGTGACAGAGTCTGAAGCAGGGACACAAACAAACACATAAATCCCCCCGTAGCCAGACAAACAGATGATAGCGGAGACAGGCAGGCACCGTTTGCCACAAAGTATCTCAGCATCTGCTTCGTCTCTCTTCTTCCTCTCTCGCTCCACGTGCCTCTATCGCTGGCAACCGCAGCACTCTGCTCCCTGATGTGATTATCTTACATGTTCAGCTCCAGTCATAGAGTACGCTATTACTACTACTACTATTACATTATTGTTTATTTATGTACAGTGTTCTGTGTATTTTATAATTATTGTGTTTTCTAACATTCATTGTATGTGTTTAATTGTTATATGCATGTATTTATTTAAAATGTTTTTTAAAAGTGCTATGTGTATTTCTTGGAGATTAAAACATTCGACAATTAACTACAATTACTAAGACAATGTTTAGAAATGGAAATTCTAATGCTAAATAGCTAACCACGGCCCATCCTTTCTTGTAATACCACACTGTACCTCAAGGGGCGAGGTGAGTAACTAGCTTCAACTTTGCCCTCAGTTCAACATGAGAAGAAGAAAACAACGTTTACACCGTGGGCTATTTATAGCCTGTCAATTGTGATTCATGCTGACTTACAGTACTGTTCTAACTAAGAATATGAGAAGGAAAACAATTTCTTTCCAGCGAATCTCTTAATTACACCAATAATTAAGAGACTGCTCAGGGACTGTAAAACAATTACAAAATTAGAAATGTTAAAACTATATATCTGCATGTAAATGACATAGAGCTGTAAAATATATTGTGAAAGCTTTACTATGAAAATTGGAATCGGCAAAAATCGGATTTGGCAGGTCCAACTTTATCAAAAATTGGTAATCGGAATCGGCCAAGTGAAATGCAATCAGTTCATCCCTATGTATTTGTTTGTTTTTTCGTGCCTTTTTACCCTCCTGTTGTCCTCGGGTTTCAAACTCACACCTTGTTGTGCCAGCAGTGCACATCATATGTGTGTTTAAGTTGTATAATTAGGTTTAGTGCCTTCTATCTGCCACAAAGAACTAGCAATTTGGGTCATTTTGACCAGGAGGACATCATGAGGGTTAAATAAACACTCCTCAATTTGGTTCGAAACTCCTACCCCACTGAGTGGCTTGCGTTCCTCTCTACTCAAAGACTACAGTTTTCAAAGACTCACACCGACCTCTACCCCTCCCAATGACACTTATGTTTGTAACATCAACACATAGTGCCTAACTGGTGCCAAAACATAGGAATGTGGGCACCCTATGAGGTAATCGAGGAGGACAAGAATGTTTTCATATATTTCCTATGTTATTATCTTGGCCAGACTATTATTAGCACTTGGCATATAGAAGTACCTCATATCTTGCAACCCCTTGTGTGCATGGCAGGAGTGTCATGAAATGATGGGCCATGAAAACCACTAATCTACAATTTAATGATTTAGTCTCTCTCTACTCTGTACTCTCCCTGTAAGTGGGCCCTCACCCTCAGCCCAGTTACCCGTCATGTTTCTCAAACAGGGGCCCAGAGTGAGGCAGGAAGAGTCTCTCCCTCTGCAGTGCTGCATCTTGGCTGCTCTATAAAGGTTACTGAGAGCATGGTGTGGGTGTAGCATCCCAGCCTGAGTTATGGGTACTGCAGCCTGGGGACCCCAGAAAGAACCCAGTGAGCGTGCTGTCGGGAGCGGGATGAAAGAGAAACCCCGAGAGAGAGGGAGGGGTTAAAGGAACGAGGGAGGGAGGGCAATTTAAGGGTTCACAATGCCAAGTGCTGATGTGTTTGTTTTCCATCACTGCTGTTCCGGGCAATGACAGCGAGAAAAAACAAACGGCACAACTGATATATTACACACAGACTTTCAACTCCATTCTCCAAGCAATAACTCTGCAATGAAACCGCCGTTCTTATCGCCAAAGTCGTCTTATCATCCCAAAATGGCTATCTTCACACACTGAGCTTCGCTAATACTTCATAGTTATGAACCGGGGATATAACAACAAAGCAGGGCTCATTAGTTCTACTTAAAGGAAGCAATAAAGAAGCCAAAAAAATGCAATACCCGCTTAAGGTGATGACTTGTGGGCGTGGCTTCACCACAGATTGTCAAGTAAACTTTTCGCCCTGTTGAACAAAACCAGAATCGCGGCTGGTTACATTAGTGGCTTCGATTAGAGACTAAAGCGGTTCATATTCCCGCCGCATGGCTTCTGTAAAAAAAAAAAAAGAAAAGAAAAAAAAGACTTTTACTGCATCGTTTCAAAGGTGTCTGTCAGCTTTTACACAGTGCAGTAGTCCTTTATGCTAAGTGCGAATACTTTCTCTTTATAAGGCAGTGCATGTCTCACGCAGCGTGTGGAGGCAGATCCAGGCAGGCTGTGTTGTCTGGCCATCGGTGTGGTAATGTATGGGGCCGAGTGGAAGAGCAGAGGAAACACCACGGTTACGCTACATGCTACAGTACAGTACGATCGTCGCCTTGGCTACGTCGGTCCCTTATAGGCTCATGGACGGAGGGAGACATGAGCTCCACAGCTGGATGGCGGTGGGGATGTGTGTGTGTGTGTGTGTGTGTGTGTGTGTGTGTGTGTGTGTGTGTGTGTGATGGGGGGGGGGGGGGCTTTAAATTTAACAGCGGTAGTCATTGATGCAACTGTTTTGTTTAGCTGGAATAAAAGGCTGTATTTATTCCACTGCCCACCACTATCCAAGCATTTATATAACGGACAATTTAGGCCCCAAGGTCATTTAACCGAATAAAGGTAAAAAAAAAGAAAAGAAAAAGAAAATAATACAGCGACTGTTTTACAGTGTAGAAGACACTAGGGCAAGGAGCAAATGCAAGACGGAGACAAAGGAAAAAGGAAGACCCCCCTCCCTGCCCCCTCCCTCCAAGTGGACAAGGGCCGTCCTCAGACA
>JAODUG010050103.1:0-15715 GCA_027564795.1 Aphredoderus sayanus
TAATAATAATAATGATAATAATAATAATAATAATAATAATAATAATAATGTTGTCATTGTTATTATATTATTATTGTTGTTATTGATAATTAGTATTATCATTAATAATAATAATAATAATAAAAATAATAATAATAATAATAATAATAATAATAATAATAATAATAATAATACTCATTTTATTAATGAGATAATATTAACTTTCTGTGAATTAATTAATTTGTATCAGGCATTATGTGCTACATATTCATCTTTTAACAACCTGTATTTGTAAAAAATATTTAGAATAAGAACAGCTAAAGAAGGGAGAATTGAATTAATGTAAAATATTGAAATGGAAGAGGATGTTTGACGCTGATAAGGTTTTATCGCGTGCACATCTAGCACGCTCTCCTCTGCCGCGCGCCCTGCCGGATCAGAAGGGCTCACGCTCAGAGCGCGTGTATCAGCACATTATCATGCTGATGAGCACTAATATTGGCACACTTGTATACGACACAATATTTTCCCCAGAAGGCTCAGGTTTTTAGCGCATTGTGTGTTTCGTTTCAGATAACCTGCTGATTGTTGTCTCTGAGGAAATAAAGATGGTAGATAAAATAGCTGCCTTTTTGCCTGCTTAAATTGAGGGCCACGTTAAATTATTAAAATAAACTAAAATAACAAATGCCCAACTCCTCAGTGTCAACATATCCTATCCATGGCTAAATATATTTAAACCTTCTCTGATTTAAAATGTCTGTCTCCTGCACGTTTGCATGCCGACGATAATACCTCATCACTTACTTTCACGTTTTTATTTTTTCTTTCACGTGAGTGCCTCCATATTGGTAAGACTACGATGGATGTGATCTTGTGAAGGGTGCTCTGTATAAACTACAGGTCACTTAATCTTCCACCAAAAGAAAAGATTTTGGATTTAGATGCATCGCCATATATAAATGTTTTAGGCCTGTCGTTTATATGCTTAATTTCTTAAAGTCTTAAATTCAAAAACAGCTGATGAATTTCAGACCAAAAGCTCTTTGGTTTTCAAATTGGATTTTCCGTATACTGACTAATAAATAACAACTTTGTTCATGTTTAAATGCTCTAGCATCCATTATACTGCATATTATATGGACCTATCAAATCATAGTTTACTGTAAATCTTAGTTATTATGTGTTCACTATAGGTTATCTGGTCTGAACGATGACAAGAATAGCCTATATATCGCGATAAAATAATAGCTACGAAAGAAAGCACACGTGACCGTGTTACATTTAAATATATCCTCAAAAAGGACACATATATTAGAACCGAAAATAAATCTGAAAATTAATTTGTTAATATAATAATAATAATAATAATAATAATAATAATAATAATAATAATAATAATAATAATATAAATTAATGAATTTCGGATGATGCTGACATTTGTAAATCTCAGCATGCTATACACAGTTATATAAAAAAAATCAAAGCAAAGGTCAAACAGGCATGCAACTTTATCAATTATTAATGCTGCACTTGTAAATATCAATTGCAGTCCTCTTGGAAAGCCTTCCTCGAGTCCATCCGCTGGGACATGAACATATCCCGTGCTATGGCATCTCTCTGTCCCTTATGAGAAGTTCATTTCCTGATTATAAAGACGACGTTCTTCACTATGATACACTGACGTCACGAGACGGCGTCAAGCAGGCGGCAGTGTTGCACGTTCTCTTTCCAATTATTGCAAGCCACTCATCTCATACAGCAAATGTTTGCCTGTTACGCACACACACACACGCACACACACACACACACACACACACACACACACACACACACACACGGAGGGAGGGAGAAAGGAAGAGACCCAGTTGACTATGCCCAGCAGTAGTCCTTATGTTGACAATATGGCATTAGATTATGGATATCTTGTTTACATTTGATAAACATATTTTGCATTCAGAGAATAGGCTATAATGCACAATAGCTTCAGCCTGACTCATTCAGGTTAATACAGAGCCGATAACAAACAACTAATAAATAGGCAATTATAAAACGTATAACATACATACAATAGCCATATACATTAAACTCTTTATAGTAAAGCAAGATGGCATTATACAAATATAGGCTGTTTATTAATCAACATCTAAATACTTATGTATAATGATATAAGAAGATCCTGTAGGCCTTGCAGGGATGACTAAAGGGAGTATTCAAGGAAGGAGGGGAAGAGGGGAAATCTGATTGGCTGTGTCAAAGTTATGACCCCGCCTTACGGGCATGACAACCCTAGCGCCAGCGCTGGCAGTCAGATCAGAGTACGTGTTGCTCTACTATCCCTCAAGACGGAGTTTACACAGAGAACCAAGCGCAATGTGTTTGGAACTGTCACGCCGTTACTTCTGATGAAGAGGAACCAATATCCCCAAAAGCCTTGAACGCTGTAAAATAGGTAAAGTTCACTTCTCTTATATTCATTATTTTATTATCCTTATATTATTATCCAGGGAGCACAACTTAGTATTTATCTCCCTGTGCATAAATACCTGTAACGCCTAAGACACCATAACTATTATATAATGGAGCCTATAAGTTGCATCTTATGCGTGCCATGGATGTCGCGTCACGAAATCTGAAGGTGACAAGTTGCCACTCGTGGCTCTAGTAAAATGCTATAATAGTCTTCATTTACAGCTCATATTTGCTGGTTACAGGTTTCCCGTGCCAACCAAGACTCAATGTTTTGTTCCAGCAGTGGCTCAAAGACCATTGGAATGCGAGCAAGCTCCAGAGCGGAAAGTAAACGTTAGTTCACTACAGGGAGCGGACTTTGCAAAGAACACGATTTGAGAAAGGTTCATATTTCAGGATACTGTATATTCTCTCGTTGGATCGCTCGAGTCTTATAAACTGCGCAGGAGAAAAGTAGAGATGGATGTAGCTGCCGATCAGCCCCGGTGGATACACCACCACGCCGTGCTAAACGGCCAGCACCCGGACTCGCACCATCCCGGCCATCCCGGCCTCAGTCACAACTACATGGAGCCTACGGCCCAGCTGCTGCCTCCGGACGAAGTGGACGTGTTCTTTAACCACCTGGATTCGCAAGGAAACCCTTACTACCATAACCCTGCTCACCGGGCACGAGTATCCTACAGTCAAGCACACGGTAAGAGCAGTTATGTCACACCTGCGTCTGCTATGCTTTTTGGTTAAAACGATGCCATGTTTTAATCTTCACACCCAGACAGCCAGGTGAGAATCCGTTAAAAAACGCTAATAAATTTGGTACTTATTTGGACAATTTATGTAAATCAGGTAGTTATCAATTTCACGAGATTAAGAGGGTTGCATGTTTCAATAAACACATCGTCGGTGAATTATAAAAAAAAGAAAATCCCAATAAATGACTTATACTATTTTCAGGTGTTTTTAATAGGTTTAGGCATACTTTATACAAACAACTAAGCCTATAATATTGCAACTGTGACCTGCTTGGCCTAACTAACTAAGTTGACCATTCAAAATACGCCTGTCTGAAACGTTCTTCATAATTTAAAGATGTATTTCTGGTAAATTTACAGCCCGTCTTACAGGAACCCAGGTGTGCCGACCTCATCTTCTTCACAGCCCGGGAATCTCCTGGTTGGATAGTGGCAAAGCCGCTCTCTCGGCCCACCACCACAACGCATGGGCCGTCAGCCACTTCAGCAAGCCTGGCCTACATCCCAGCGGTCCCGGCTCGCCCGGCGGCATGTCCGCGGTCTATCAGTGCAGTAACAACTCCAACACGGTCTCCTCCTCGCTAACGCCGACGTCCCACTCCAGCCCTCACTTATACACGTTCCCTCCTACCCCTCCCAAGGACGTATCGCCGGATCTGGGGGGCACATCTCCCTCAGCCACGAGGATGGACGAGAAGGAATCTATCAAATACCACGTGTCTTTGTCGGAAGGGATGAAAATGGAGGGCTCGAGCCCACTGAGAAGCAGTCTAGTCTCAATGGGGGCTCAAACACAGTCAACGCATCACCCAATACCTACATATCCTACGTACTCTCTCCCGACGGCGCACGACTACGGCAGCAGTCTGTTCCACCCAGGCGGCCTGCTGGCAGGATCTCCTTCCAGCTACACGACAAAATGCAAAAGTAAAACACGGTCCTGCTCCGGTGAGTCTACTGGCAATATCCTCATTAGACCAAACTATCAAAACGTATATTTCATATTTCTGATGCAAATAAAAACATTATGACTTTTAATAGGAAGCACACACAGACGAAAAATAGACAAAAGATAAATAAATTAATATTACTACTACTACTACTACTAGTAATTATAATAATTATAATAATTATAATAATAAAGAAATGTTGTTAATAAACGAATAGTTGGGCTTCGTGTAGCCTGTTTCCTCTAAGTTGGCCAAATTGTTGAAAGGTAAATTATTGTTTTATGCATTAGGCCTACTTTACTTTGCAACTGACCTAGTCTATTAGTCTATGGTTAATAATAACATTTAGGGTAATTATTATAGTCGTCATTGGCGCTGGATTTTGTAAACAATGTTAACATTTCTTATCATAATACTTAAATTATTGGAAAAAGGTTCAGAGGATTTGGCCAGTGGGGCGCGCACTAACAGAAAGCAAGCGCGTCTCGGTTGATGTCTAGCCTAATCCTCTTTTGTTAACCGTGACTCAATTACGACAGAGCTGGCTTCCTCAGAACAGTAGACTGGATACAGCCCAAAGGTGTTAAAAGAAAATCTTGAGGCGCACAGAGCCCAAACCTTAGTATTTAGGCTATGGGTCGTTATTTTGTTACATACTGTAATACAGCTTTGTCCTGACTGATATTTGACGATCAGCAGCAACTACTTTATATTAGAATAGGGACTCCTGTCCTTAATGTCTTTACGCATTTGGATATTTTTTCAAAACCAAACAAATGTAAAAATTCGTCATTAAGTTTTAATAAAATGTATAGCAATTACATTAATCAATAAAATCAAGACACCCCTGGTCGAATGATGGTTTAGGGTTACAGGTTGGCATGGGATTTTACTGCAGAGTACTGCACCACTCCAGCAATGGTGTTTCGTTCCTTAGAATGATTAGACGGCTTTACTGTTGTGTGCTATCACTCACCCTAGATATACACTGCCTGTTTAGTCTCACAAACAATCCTGGGAGAACAAATGCACTGCTTAAGTTTAGATTTAGTATGATTGAATAATCTACACGCATGCGCGTGCCCACACGCGAACACACACACACACACACACACACAAATTAATTCCTGAATAATTGAATATCAATGCAGAACTGTTTTATATTTAATTCTCACCATCAATATTATCTTCTCAGAGGGCCGTGAGTGTGTGAACTGCGGTGCAACATCGACGCCTCTGTGGCGACGTGACGGCACGGGACATTACCTTTGCAACGCCTGCGGCCTGTACCACAAGATGAACGGCCAGAACAGACCCCTTATCAAGCCTAAACGCCGACTGGTAAGTTCCATAGAAGTCAATAAAGCAAGGGAGTATGAGGGATATGGGGGTGAATAATACGGGTGCAAGATAGAGAGAATAGGGAGTGAGGCACAATTCCAGGAAAGTTATATTTTCCAAATCAGTTTCCTGGAATTGTGCTCCTCTCACCCCTGCTTCTATGCAGTGGCTGTTAGCATACCAAAACCATCCCTGTTGTTTCTGCTATCAGTGTTATTGCTCTACTTCACATACGATCAGCAGCAGGCTCTGCACTCCATCACTTGCAAAACGCGGTGACAGTCAGACATAGGGCACAAGCTCCTATTTTAAGCAGGATATGTGGCAAATGTTTGTTGTTATGTATTAGACAGATTGTACAGCTTTGGTGGCTCTTTCTCTCTCTCTACCCTGTTAGAACTTTCTTCCCTCTCTCTATACAATTTTACTCTCTGCTCGGCTGTGTGGACAAAGGGGCTGCAGTGTGTATAGAAGCAGCTAATGTCAGATTATCTACTTCCCACTATGAACTCCTTTAAACATCAGGGTTATTTTTTCCTCTGGTGGCAGTAGGTCAGATCTTATAGTGAGATAGCAAAGTGAGTAACTTTACACCCCAAACAGTTCATGGATATTATCACAAATACACACACACACACACACACACACACACACACACACACACATCTATATATATATATATATTGTTTTTTAATTAAATATTTATATACTGAAAATATGCAAATGATTAGTATCTGTATAAAATTGGTTAATTATAAAAATAGTAATAAAACCTAATAAAATATAATTTGCCTGCTTTAATTAATACAAATGTGAATAGAGTGACATATCTGATATAAAAATGAAAGACCAAAATTAAACAAACATCACTTATACAAAACAAAATACAATATTAGGCCTGTCTATTATTTTAAAAACGCTGAAGCAAACATTTCTCTAGCCCCTAAGTTAATATGTATCACTGTGCTCGTTCACCTGTGGGTACTGGGACTAATAGTTACATTGTGTAGTCTATTGGGGTGTAGATATAATTATATATATGTTGATTTTATTTAATTTAACGTCAGCTAGTATGCATTTATTAAAAATAGGACGCATATAGACCCTTGTAGGCCTCGGAGTATAGGTATTTTATAAAGATCCCAAACTTACTCAAATGTTTAGAAAGTTCGCCCATTCATTAATAAATTATTCAACGACTAATATCAAATCTCAGGTAAACGAAAATACAGCCCTTAAAATCCATCATTGCTCCAATCACTCATTTATGTTCTTAACAAGCTTTTCGACCATATTTTCGTCTTGGGTATCAAAGCAAAAAGCCAATAACCTAAAGTAAATTAGATGTTTGTTTCCATGAGTCCACAGCTTGGTCGTGAGCTTAGAGAGTTCTTAGTGCGCGTCCGTGCACGCTGGTAGCAGCGCCGCTCCGAGTCCTTCCAGTTGTTTCCTAACCGGATATCTGACCAGTCCAGATAAACACACGGGGAAGCATGTGTTTCCTTCTGTGGCACACTAGCTATAGGCTCAGACCTCTTTTTAGTGGTCAAGACGTCCACCCCTGGTATATCGGGCTAAAGAATACAGCATAGGAAAATAAAGAATTCATGGAGAGTGAAAATGATGTGAGAAAAGAACTGTGAGAGTTCATAAATATTTAGTCAATATGTGATCCTTAAAATGAATTAATTAACCTTTAGACTTTAGCCCAGTGTTTGTGTCATTATTGCAATTTGGAAATAATACAATTCAGAACTTTTTAGTCTTTGAAGAACACGTTCAAATATACCCATGGGAGATAGTTAATATATAAAACAGATATTGGAACTCATCCATTATTTCATGTTTTTTCTCATGTTTAATTCTAGGTGAATGAATGTAAAAATCAACATTAAAATAAATCTGATATTAATTCATAAAGTGCTCCATTCAGTCAAATGTACAGAAATGGGCTAAAACACAGTTCAGTCCTTGACCAAGCTAAATATACGACAGCGTGGTCATTGTCTATATTCTGTATTCTGATGTTTCCGCTGATGTGCTGACTGACTGATGATTCTCTCCACAGTCAGCAGCGAGGCGAGCAGGCACCTGTTGCGCTAACTGCCAGACGACCACTACCACGCTGTGGCGACGCAACGCCAATGGAGACCCAGTGTGCAACGCATGTGGCCTCTACTACAAGCTGCACAATGTGAGTCTTATGACGGCAAGATGGGGCCCTACAGCTAAATACGCTAACCAGGGTCACGGAGAGGGGAGTTATAGACAGGAAAGCTACGTTGGGGAATACGTGGTAGTAAGGGATAGAGGTGGTGGGGGTGGTGTGTGCTTTGCTCTCAGACACTGTTGGGCCGACTGATGTGTTCTTTCTTTGTGCGTTATTGTTTCCATGGTAGGCGTAATCCCCTTGAGAATCACAATGGTGGGACTGTTGTGGAGTGGAACGGCCTCTGTTTAAATGAGCCACACAGGATCAGCCTTGCCCTGAGCTATTAGGTTTAAAGGCATTGAAATAAATAGGTATAGGGAGGAACTGCAGCTTTTTGTTAAAGGTGAACTCAACCGATTGCCATATAATGCTGCCATAACTCATTTGCTCCACAGCTGTTTATGTTTGAAACACAACTGTGCTCACACAATTGCACATGGATGGCTTAAAGAGGTAGAGAATGTTTGTGAGCATTATAAGGGAAAGAGTGAAAAGGAGCATGAACAACTTTGGTGCAGGAGAGGCATGCAGCTCTTTGAGATACAAACCAAAACAACACGTTGAATTCTCACAAGTGTTGCTGAGGATGAGGATATTCACAAAAATATTTAAATATGTGAATTATTCAATTTGTTTTCAGCCACAAACTGAGGATTTTGTCATTGCGAGTGCTCTTTACTTTTCTATTCTGTAATGTGTGTTTGCATGGGGTTTCAACATTTTTGAGCCCCAAAACAAGTGGTGTACACAACCAAACGACCTCTTTTAAAAGAGAATAGCATTAAATAATACATCCACATCCATACAACCATTTGAATATGTGAACTCCTTCACCTGCAATCGTCTTTCTAAACGCAAAGCAGGCCCACTCACATCTCCCTAATCCCCTCCAAACAGGTGAACCGGCCTCTGACCATGAAGAAGGAAGGAATACAGACACGCAACCGAAAAATGTCCAACAAGTCCAAGAAGAACAAGCGCGGCTGTGAGAGCTATGAGGAGCTGTCCAAGTGCATGCATGACAAGAGCTCCCCCTTCAGCGCTGCATCTCTGGCGGGACACATGTCCATGGGCCACCTGCCCCCCTTCAGCCATGCCGGACATATGCTCCCCACGCCCACCCCAATACACCCCTCCTTCGGGCACCCACACCATTCCAACATGGTCACAGCCATGGGCTGAGGGGGACGGGGGAGGTGGTTAGCATCTGACACATAGTCATGGGTTTATTGGGGAAATTAAAGTGTCCATGAAACGGGCTTGCTGATGACGAATTCCCTCTAGAAGCAGGAAGCTAGAGCGGGGTAAATGAGCTAGAGCGAGGTAAATGACTTTTCTCTACATTAGCCAATAGTGTTCAAGATGGGTTGCACACACATCCCACCCCCGCCATATTTAATGATCTACAAATCATTTAATTTGACGTCACAATTTGAACACGCCCCCCGAGAACATGGATGAGTCATCAGCATCTCCCCCAGTGTCGAAAATCATCTGTGTGGTTTCTTGCGACTTTAAGGTGGTTCTATTATCATAACGGGGTTGAGGGTCTTACAGCATGTCTCATACAATGTAATTGCCTTGCTGTATTCAGAGGATGTAGGTGCTACCAGAATGCATTTTGGTTGGTAAGGAGACTCGAAGCCTCCTTGCCCTTTAGGTACATGCTTTTATGAAGAGTGGACAGACATATTCTTAGTTCTTTCCCCCAGGCACACACATACATACATGTAATTGCACCTCTAGATTTTGCAGAAGTGATATGTGCCGAACAGATTTTCTGTTAACTGTGAATATAATTGTACATTTGTGAGATAACTAGGGGTGGCTCAGTATTTGGGAAAAGCCAAACCAATCCCCCTTATGACATTTTATGAAAAATATGCTGGATTTCTTCCTCATGGACTATTTTAAATGAAATTATAAAAAAAAAGAAACACTCAAAAAGTTTCTAAATCTTAATTTCATACTGTTTATTATAATTATTGTTATTCTAATAATTATTATTGTTATTCAGATAATTTATTTTCACTGCTTCTTTCTTTTATTATATCACCCAAAACAAAGTATGGATAATGTTTTCTCAAGTATGAATATATTTTTAGCTAAAGCGCTTTCTCTGAGCTGTTTAACATTTATACACCTAAGAATAAAAATATCAACTATCATTCTCTCATCTGCTCCCTCCACTTAATATTTATAATATCTACAAAGCCTTTATCATTAGAACAAAGTCAATGTATGGACATACAGTATACATTAACGCTGCAAAGTCCACTTGGGAAATGTTTCTGGTGCCATGCCAAACTATCATGCCAGTATGGAATTATTCAGCAGAGGAGTATGAGTATGAACTGTATAATACATGTTAACTGAAAGGCAGCATATCCTGTTATATTATACAAATCCTTTCCTTGTTTGCAGATTTGTATTTCTTTTCATTGCATTGCATTTTTTATATATGAGGCTATTCTTGTGCCACCGTGAAGTGTGGCAATGATACACCTTGGTGTGTCCTGTGCCCATAAACTTTGTTAATTGAGATAAAAACCTTTTTAGTCACCATATTTGCATTATATTTGAGTTGTTATCCCATAAAACCATGCTCTATTGGCATTGATATCGTCACTATAATGACAGATTTATCCAGTCCTTTGAGAAAGGTGGCACCGAATAATGTTTTCAGCATTGCCAGTCATTCTTTCTTTTACTGTGGCAGGATCTCAACTACTCCTCAGTTCCTCAAAAGACATACCAGCTTGGTTTTTGCTGCCTGTCCAAAAACAAGCTCAAAGCTGACAATCTGGTTGCCATGACATAATGTTGATAATAAAGAAATCGTAAATCGAAGATTAGTGGACCTGGTATGTTTTTCTGCTTTAGGTACACAACACAGAAAAAAGTTCACATAAACTACATAATCTACAGTAATTCTGGATATATACACTCAACATAAGGAGTTTAATTTTGAGAATCCTTTTTTAAGAGTGATACAACTAAAACTAAAAGCTAATATAAAACAAAAAATTTGTCATATCAATCGTGCATTTACAACACAGAGGAAGACGAAATTTGCTCATACAAGCAGTTATCATCAGCATTGCTGTCAAAACACCTCAGAGCTAGATGATATGATCTGACACTCTAATAAACCGGTTATGACTTAGTAGATTAGAGATTAGAGTTGTTGACAGAATCTGAGCAGTTTGAACCATATGTTGTGTTAATTCCCATGTTATTTAACCAGCTACATCTGCTCATGTTGGATAACACTCTTATGAAACAGACCCATCAATATATTGTATGATATGCAAACATTCATCTAATCAATCACGATACAAGGGTGAAAACTGTATTAAATGGTTTGATAAAATATGTTTTTTTTTTATATATTTTCTGTATGGATAGAGAGTTGCAGGTCTGCATTCTTTACACTGGTTCTAAACATCACCAGATGATTTTGGAGGGGCCATAAGATTTGTTTTGAAACCAATGTTGTAAAAAAGCTTCACTTAAAACTTCGACAAAGCATAAACTGAAACTTCTATAACTCCCCTCCCTACAGATCACACACAACAGTAAGCTGGGGCTCAATTATGACATTCTGTAGGCACTATAATAAAAGAGCCGTACCATTAAATCATCTTCTATTAATATTATGATTCATAGTTCATAGATCAGAAACAATCTCCTTTTAGGTGTTATGGGTTAAAATATGCAGAATGGCAGCTCTATGGCACAGTTAGAGCAGAAGATACTGTATGTTTGTATATGTATGCATGTTTCATCAATATAGTGCACCAGTCACCCTACTTTCCAAAACACCTTGAGTTCTCAGAAGTATATTATACTCTGGTGTTCTTCCAAGCCCTTCTGTATCACACACACACATAAATACAGATCCTTTAAATGGCATGTGCACTGTATTCTATAAATAGGACACTGGGTAACTGGGTTTTGTAACAGGCTTGCAAAATTAGTCTATATAATCTTTTTTAATCTAAATGTGTTCTTTAATATTGTGTGTGCATATGTGTGCATGTGTGTAGGTGTGTGTGTATGTGTGTGTGTGTGTGTGGGGGGGGCTTGGGGGGTGCTCTTATTTTGGGGGTCATGGGTCAACATTTTTAAGAGCCCCTGGATTTGGTTTTCTCTGAGCATTTAAAATCAGCTTTTAAGCACGGCTCCCAATTTCGACATACGTCATCCTTGAAGAGTTTGTTGTTCAGCCAAATGTAATTAATGGACTCAAACGTTTGTCCAGTCTGCGCTACAAAGGACTATGTTGGAGGAGAGACGATGATACAGGAGATGAAAGGAGAAGGCTGCAGGGTTCTGTTCACTTCAGGTACCCCTGTAAAGATGGAGGATGAGGAGAAAAACAACTCTGGCATCCTGAGATGACCTTTTAGAAATCAAAAGGCTGACAAAGGTCATAGAAGAGAGATTTACACAAAATGTAGTCACTAGCGTTTCATCAGTGTTTTGCCTGAAGGGCTTGTTGAAGACCACGTGACATACAATACAGTACAGTGTGATGTGTCAGATCACTTCCATGGGACTCTCACAATCTGGGGCATTGGCCCGGCCTTCAATAAGATCTGGTTTTGATACATAAAGCTGCTATCACACCTGGGATCTCACGAGGGCTGGAACACACAAGCACAGTAAGAGGGAGAGAAAGAGAGAGGGCTCTTTTCACGGGTGCTAAGAAGGATAGAACCTTTATCCTCCCACAGGAGACGGAAAAGAAAGTGTAGCTGAAAGCAACCACATACACGGTATATACACACCCATTGAAATAAAACTCACTTGATCCAAACATGTGTTTACATATTAAGATGGGCCACAGTACTTTCCAGTGAGGCCCAAAGACTTTGTCTTTTTAAACACTGGACAGATAGCACTATTCTTTACACTGTAAAAGTACAAATATAATGAGCTTTCAGGAGGTTTGCATTCCCAGTACAAAGCAATTATCCATGACCAAACACAGCTAATTAGGCAGGTACATGTCCATGTGAACATAAAGCTGGACACATGACCACACGTGCGTACAAAGACGCACGCGCACCAAAATTAAATATAAACATACATTAAAATAGCCATGAGCTGTTTAGATGAGAGAGACACACAATGTATTCTCTCAGGAAAGTGGGACACCCTCCAACCACCTCCACCTCTCCACAACCAGGGACGAGTCCCTTTTCAAATCTCTTTTCTTCTCTGGTCTGAGGCAGACAAATTCATCCCTCTTGTCTCCAAACAATCACCTCTTTTCTTCTGCCTGTTGCGCCAATGAAAGAGGGAGGGAGAATGCAAGAAACAGAGAAGACAGGGAGGCAGATGGGGAGAACAGAGCGAAAGAGAGAAAGCGTTTAAGGGAAAGCATGAGAGGAAAGACAGGAAAATAAAGACACATTGAGAAAGGAAGAAAAACACTGAGTGAGAATGGGAGAAAATCAGAAAGTCAAATTCATGGGCCTCTCACAGAAGCAAGCTAGGCTAATGTCTTGTGTGTTAGAGCCCCTGGGACTGGGCGTCTAGGTCCCACTATCCTATGACACAGCTGACAAAAGGCCCAGGGCTCAGCCCTGAGGAAATCTGAGAGGTGGGCTATCTAGGCCGTGAGGGTGTGATGGAGGGAAGGAGGGAGAAAGATAAAGGTGGGTACCTCCTATGAAGGCCTATGGCTTAGATCCTGGAGGAATGATGCAATAATACAAATAAAAACAAGAAAGGTAGTATTAATAAATACTTGAATTAGGTCCTTTCTGAGGATTCCACAGTGTTTGTAGGCCAGACACTATTGAGTGCATACTACCTATTCAGGTATTATGCAAATGTATATTGTGTACACTGCATATGACAATACCTGGCTTTAAATACTTATTATGGTACAGTGGATTCATTAGAGGCATAGAATTTGATCGTAATAGTATTTTGAATAGGTCTGCAGGAGAAAATGTGTACTTTTACTGAATGTAAATGGGAAACTGAACATGTGCGCTTGGTGTCATTAAACGCCATTGAACCCAACTTCATTTAAAGCAAAACAAAGAGCGTAAAGATACCAGATCTCACACTGCCACGTTGAACTCCAGGACGATCTTCTTCATTTCCCTTCCAATCTCATTTCTAGTTAGCTCCAGTTGGCTCCAACTAAAAAGAACGCCACATACCTGCAGGGGCCTGTCTGAATGCACAGTGGCGCTCACAGATAACACTGTCTCCAAGCAAACGCATCATGCCCATTGTTGTGTCTTGTAACCCCCTACATTTCCCCCAAACTCCACCTAAATGTCTGCGGCTCCTGAGGGACCACCGGCTGAAAACAAAGCGAAGCACGGCGCAGGTATGAATGTGCATGGTATGCCTGCATGCAAACACGTACACAAACACTGCGAAGCCAGCGCGCGGCTTAAAGCGGAGGCATTGCCCACACACCGGTTGCTCACCTCCCTCATTGTTGTTTGTGTGAGGGAGGAGATTGGACAGATAGCCCTGATGTGACACTGATCCACAGGGCTATCTGCAGGCCCCGTGCCACTGTCACGTCTCAGCAGGGAATTGCCGAGCTTCAGTCAAATAAAGCACGTTATCACACCAGTCTGTCAGTAAGGACTTCTCTCTGGGCTCAGGCCCTTTCTCTCCCTTGCCATAACAATGCCACGCGTCTGCTGCAAATGTGGTTGCACGATTTACGCTAGAGTTACATACGCGTTACACTTTTTTGGTTACATTTTTAAGCAGTTTTCCGGAACTACAATGTTGTAAGAAAAGGGAGATTTAAAAAAAAAAAAAAAAATTTTATGGAGGAAGCCAGAGGAATTGATGTCAGTGTTACTTCTGAGTAACCGATAGACCTGGACAGTTACAGCAGAGAGGCCCTCTCTGGCTGAAGCCCAAACCCAAGGACCC
Source organism: Aphredoderus sayanus (assembly GCA_027564795.1). Classification (NCBI taxonomy): domain Eukaryota; kingdom Metazoa; phylum Chordata; class Actinopteri; order Percopsiformes; family Aphredoderidae; genus Aphredoderus; species Aphredoderus sayanus. The sequence goes on from JAODUG010050103.1 coordinate 14,628, forward strand.
AATCAGAGGAGAGGAAGAAGAAAAGAGTTGTGGCAATGGAAAACAGCAAACAAAAAAGACAGTAAAGAGAAGGACGTTTTGAAAGACGAACAAGGGAAGCTCTGATTGGAAAATAAAAATGAGGCCACAACAATGGGATAATATGTTTCGGGCCATTGTCTGTTGCTGTAAGTCATTGGGTTGTTTGGTTCAGCTGAAACATCGCTGCGCTGTGCTGAATGTGCACTTCTGTCGTTTAAGCACTTTCCTCCGAACACAGCCACAGCATGCAGCTCACATGTTGCAACTCTAGCAATTTCCACAGTGCTTATCTCTCCCGGGCAGATCACAGGTCTGATATCTCACCCTGCACAAGCGCAAATGACATCAAAATTAAACATTTATACACCCACAAGACATGCAGAGGAATAAAGTCATGGCGCCCCAATATTGACATTCTAACGTGACATGGATGTGCTGCAAATGTGTGCACCTCTGACTCTCTCTCTCTCTCTCTCTCTCTCTCTCTCTCTCTGCCTCTCTCTGTCTCTCTCCCCTCATACCTCTCTCTTACCTCACTCCATCCTGTCTCTAATTTGAACGGCTCTCCTGTCTGATGAGCGCACACCTTATCAGTCGCCATCACCGCACTTGCTTTTCATTTCCTCCCCTCTTATTGCTTCTCTACTTTCTAATGTGTCCAACGCTTACCTGTCCCTCTGACATCCCCCTGTGGCCCACACCAGCTGAGCGCTCACAGATAAAGACTGGCACAGATAAACCTGGGTATTATTGTAATATTGGGAATCCTTCAATCTGTGTATCACAGCGTCATGGAGAGCCTTGAACAGAGCTAACAAAGGGCGAAGGTCCTGTATCTTAATGGAAAAATAATGACAAATAATATAACCAATAACACAATAGTCTCACCACACATGCAAGTCTGCGATGGACATTGTTCATCATTCTTGATACATCATGACATTTAACCCTCGTAATGTACTCAGAAATCTAGTTTTTGGCCACACGGCAGCGCCATCTGATTGTGTATAATTTGTGTGTTTTTCAATTGGCATTGCTGAGTGTATTTATTTATTTATTAATTATTT
>JAODUG010050113.1:0-15710 GCA_027564795.1 Aphredoderus sayanus
AGCGCCTTCTATCTGCCACAAAGAGCTAGTGATTTGGGTCATTCTGACCCGGAGTACATTACGAGGGTTAAATACATACATTCTAATAGACTACTTCTAATCATCTGAATACCATGTTATGGGTTGTCATATCATCATAGGGGCATTACTAAAACTGAGGAGCTTCTACTTCATCTTTGAACATGAACTTTTCAAATGTTCCTGTTTCTACACCTTTTTGACATCAATCTGTTTTCAAAAACAACAATAAGTATTCATGTTTTAATTGAATTACTGAATTACTCCTTTAAACTTTGTTTTGCCATTTACATAGCCACGGCTATGTTGGAACACCTGATACACTTTCAGGAAACATACAGAAGAGACAGTTATTCATTCTAAGGTTTGGGTTGAAAATAAATAGTGGACAATAAGACGTGTGAGAAAACTAGTGATTGGGAGGTATTATACACATTAAGCTATCACATATCAGAAACGGATTCAAAAAAGACAGTGTAACTGACCCTGAATCGATGATACTCTGTGTGGCCATGAATCACTGTTTATGACTATTGAAGAAAGGTCCAGATTAGATCATTAAGTGGTTCTCAAGACTGATCTCGTAGATATCAGCTTCAGTAAGTGAAAGATGATAACTTCTGCTCTGTCAGCATCTTCACTATTTCGAAACACTCCATCTATTATCACTTTACTTTCCATTAGAGGTTTGGAACCTGACCCAAACCCGATGGGTAAGCTTTTATTTTGACGGGTCCTGACAATTTCCTGGTAATTTGATGTCAGGTTAAATTATATTTGCACTTAAAATTAGAGCAAGACATTTGTTTTAGTGCTAAAATGCATACATTACTCATCATTCCTCTGTGTTGTTTGACAGCTTGAATCTACTTGCGTGTCAGATCGGGATTTCAATGCACAACCTATTTGTTTAATAGACCTATCCACCAATATAGGAAATCAATAAAATTGAGGGTACTATTTTAATTTGAAAATTCATAGTAAATTCATTCAGTCATTCCGACTAAAACAATTAACTTTTTGAGTAAATTTATTTTTGGAATGATGCCGTTGCAGCCCCAAACCTATAGAAACAATAACATCTGAATATTACCTATGCAAAGTACCTAGTAGTACCTAATAAAGTGAAGCAAAGCAGATTTAGAGAGGTTTCATTAGAGGCATATAGGCGGCATTGATTGAGCAATTGCGCATTTTTGGGTCATGTGACACCATCGTGCCATTTGCAATTTCCATTGTACCAAACTGCCTGCCAATCTTTTATTTTATAATTAATTACATTTTATATATATATATATATATATATATTAATAAATTATTTTAAATATTTCAAGAGCAATTTAGAGCTCTCCACTATACTGAAACTGCACTTATAAAAGATGTTAATGATTTATTACTTACTATGGATTCAGATACCTCATCTGTGCTGTTGCTATTAGATTTAATTGCAGCCTTTGATAATGTGGATCACAATTTCCTACTTAAAAGATGAACAACATATCTTGCCGTGAGTGATGTAGCACTTCTATGGTTTCGCTTATTTATCGGAAATGATGCACTGCGTAGCTCACGGTAATTTGACCTCAGACTTTCATAAGGTTAGCTGTGGCATCCCCCAGAGTTCCATGCTGGGCCCTTTGGTATTTTGTATTTATATGCTACCATTGGGTGATATTAACCCTCGTAATGTACTCAGAAATCTCATATTTGGCCACCTTGCGGCGCAATCTGATCATGTATGATTTGTGTGTTTTCTATTGTCATTGCTGAGTGTATTTATTTCTTTATTAATTTTTTCTTTATGTATTTGTGTTGTTTTATGTACTTTTTAACCCTCCTGGTGTCCTTGGGTTTCAAACACACACCTTGTTGTGCCATCAGTACACATCATATGTGTGTGTAAGCTGTAGAATTAGGTTTATCACCTTCTATCTGCCACAAAGAGCTAGTGCTTTGGGTCATTTTGACCCAGAGGACATCACGAGGGTTAAGTAATATCTGACTCACTGAAAATCCTATTTTGCTGTGAAGCGACCATATTCAAAAGCAAATTATTTTTTGTTTTAATAAATGAAAAAATAATAATAAAATTTTAAAATCAAGAAAATGCTGACAAGTAATAAATAGGTGTGCAAATGAGAAGAGATTCCAGTAAGTAACATGATTAGGTCTATACCAGGTGTAGGAATTTTTTCTTATTTGTTCTTCATGAGGTAGTATTCCTTTATAGACTATCCTTAACTTAGCCCAGATTTAAAAGCTGTGTTTTGCTAATATAGTACTATTGCAAATTAGTCTACCCTAAGAGTTAGACTAAAGTTAGGAGTGACACACCCACTACTGTTTAAATACTTTAGGCCTTAGGAGTCTTTGTGAATATAGCCTGGTGTCAAAGTGCCAGATTCGCAGGCAAAAAGAGGAAATTCCAATGGCACACATGGAGTAACATATTGTGTGTCAGATAAGAGTGGAAGAATATTACACAATCAGATGGCACCGCCAGGTGGCCAAATGTGAGATTTTTGAATACATTACGAGGGTTAACACCATTAACAGTACATTCATATATTTGTGCAAAGGCAGATTGTGACGAAATTGTTCAACATCTAAGATCATCATATTGCTCACCACTACAGCTTAGTATGCATGGTGAAGACCACCACAGTACAACTATATTTCCAGCTTTTTTTCTGATCTAGTAAGTCCTACTAATTGACATTCATCCTTGGTTTCCTTTGTCCTTCCAAATTGCAGCTGAGTTTCTCACTCAACCTTCACTTTCAGAATGAGAAACGGAATGAAGATCTGTTGTTGAAAACAGTTGAAAGAGCTACAGTATACTTAAATATTATATTATGCACATTCTGTATACACTTGAACTACCAATTCAGACAAAACAATATATCCTAATCTCACCCCTACTTGTGGCACCATTGGAATGAGTTCTGCTCAGATCTCTGTAGACACAGTATGTTGTAATTGCCAAGTTATGTCAAATTAAATTAATCCATGTAGCACTATACTAGCTGTACATTAAACCTTTAGTGTACAGCACATTTTAGGGAAAAGAAGGTTGTTTTACTTAAGATGGAGGAAGATATTTGGATATGTGCATATATGTGTATACTGTAAGAGAAAGAGAAAATAAGAACATTTCAATGAGCACCATCTTTCATACTAAAGCTTTCACAGTGCAGCTTTGAGAAGGATATGGCTAAATGGCCTCTACTGCTACAATTAAACACTTGTCACATCATCGTCAAGAGAAGCCACTGAACACAAAGCCATTAGTGGTTTAAAAGGCAGTATATTTTTGTATACCCCCCACTGTGACCCCCTCCCCCCCAAGAGGACACATCCTCTTGTCAGGTCGTGGTTACGAATATGAATGTATTATTAACTGATGTGCCTGCTTAAATAAAATAAAAATAAGTACAAGTATCTGCCTTACTGTCTGCACTAGGAGCCAAAGCTCATCTCTCACAGATGCTGCTTGTCTACAAAATGGCATGACATGAATGCAACATGTCAGTGCTGGCTGTGTCCACATGAGCATTTAATCACCCAGCAATGCATATTTTATGTGCTTTTCATCTTTAAATAGTGTATGTTCTCAGGTGAATGCAGCCTCATCTGTACCCTACAGACTTTGAATGTAATAATGTACTAATGATGTGGAGATATGTGGAGAGGGTTAAATGAGTTACTGAGCAGGCACACCATCCAGTTTTTGTCAGAACAATACAGAAAGATAGTAATTTCTAAAGAACAATAATCTTATTCAATAATAATGTAAATGGGACTAATAGAGCTCTTTGACTATTATAAGCCGTCATGTAGGTACCGGGTTGTCACTGTTTTAAGGACACATCCAGGAAAGTAATTTACCAGGCGCAAAACAAAATAAAACTGGTGTTTTACTAAAGTACAATGAGCTACAAAGTGAACTCTGCTTTTTATTTTTCAATTGATGTCTAAATATATAAAAAAAACTCACTATTCAAACTAGATATGTCTCTTTGTCAGTCTATACGCATGTTCTTACCCTTTTAGGTTTCCCTTTCTGTGCTCTTCATCTTTCACTATAAGTGCTTCTCAAAAGACTAGCACTGACTGAAGCTTCAGCCATGTTAACCTCTGGTAAACTCTGGTTTTGTTATGTATTCATTACTGTCATGTCCAGTGCGAGCGCGGGCAAACAAAATAAAGAAGGACAACGGAACAGGAGCGTGTGCTCAAAAGGTTTAATGTAAATAAACGAAAAGGTACAAAACTGATGCGTAAACTGTTAATTGACTCCGTAACAAACCAAGGCAGCCACATTAAACAAAAACCCTATAACCCAACAATACACCCTCTGGCCTTCAATACAACTAAAACCCACCAGGTGCAGCCTATTCCCCAAATCACCCCAGGTGCAAACAATGTCCCCGTCCGGTCTCATGCCCGCGAGACATGAACGAAGTGTGACAATTACTGTTTCAAAAATCCTCTAGATATAGTGAATTATTCATCAACAAATGTCCTCTCTAATTCAGCAGCGATTACATGTGGAATGCCCAAAGATAACACCCACAGTCAGCCAGAACTGCCATAACACAAATCTAAAAAGGAGTTTGAGAAATCACCTGAAGTATGTTAACTTACTCAAATTAATTAGGGCTAATGTTATCAAACATTAGTCATGCTAAACTAATATTCCATAACAACAGTAGAATCTAGCCTGTACAGCATTTGTCAGGTCAGTTGGGAGCTTTAGCAACACGTTTGTTGGCTTTATTCATTTACATATATACATTTAGTAGCATAGGCTATATGCAAATGCATATTGTTGAAAACTTGTAGCCTATGTCATGTGCTCATGACAGGACTCAAATAATAAATGTATATAAATAACAATGTTCCATTTGTTTCTGTATTGACAATGATGAGAGCACTTGTAAATAGTGTTGACATTCTGATTGTCAAGCAATACCTAAACTCTTTTTCTACTTTAGCAAGTATTTAACACTGTGACATGTTTAGAAACATTAGCTTGTGAAAAGGCCATAGCAGAGGCTGACATTAACATTACTGAACTCCTACAGTATATGAGCAGGTAAAATCTGAACACAATAGATAATGATAATGTATGGATGGAAAGGATGGAAAGAATTTGAGTTAGCACAAAACTCTTTACCCTCCCACTCTCCTATGGGTCACAATGACCCGGTGCACTCGCCAGTAGCGGGCGCCAACCACAACACGGACATATGACATTCCGTGGTTGGCTCCCTCTGCTGGTAGTCTGCTGAAATGCAACAAGGACAGTGGGACGGTTAAATGCGTAATAATATCTGTTACAATATGTATGTTGCTAGGTTCAGCTTGTCATGAATATTCAAGTCTGCTTAGCTAAATGGGCTTTTTATGCTGACTCATAATACAATCTTTAGCGACTAAGCCACAAGACAAGCCTTTTATGGAAGAAACTGCAGTAAGGCAGATCATATAGTAGATCACAGTCAGTCAATTATTAACTGGCTTTAATAATGCAAGCAAAATGATTCCATCCTGGGGACATTTCAAAAGCACAGTTATATTATATTCCATCTAAAGATAACAAAATATATTTATAAAGATGGAGACAATAATAATCATCAGATGATCCTGATATACAGACACATTTGTTCATGTGATACTGGGTTTGATCAAACTGTTTCATCTCTTTATTAAGGGGATTTATGAGGTTTTTGAAAAAGCTCTGCAGACTCCCCAGTTTCTGGACATCTGTTTTGACTTTTCCCCCGTCACAAAACTCCTGTTGAAACTTTGATGGAAAACAGTAGAGCCTAAAGTCCCACGTGTCTCCATTTAAGCCTCACTAAACCCTCTCTGTTGGGAGTTCTGCTCTGTTACAGTCAGTGGTCAATTTGGGATGTGGGGAAACCCCAATACTGTATCTGGATAAGGGTTAGATTCTGGTGTACAACTGTGCACTGAGGGGAAAAGGCCACATTTTTTCATATGGTGAGCTCTGTTGGGCATGCCTTCTCTCTCGACAGGCTTTGTCAGTGTGCGTCTCTAGAGGGGTGCTTTTCACCAACAGAACTGTATATCTGTTTCTTTGGTGTTTCTCCCTCCAAAAATACAGTTCTACATAGCAAACGCCATCTCTGTTCTCTCTGCCAGTGTGATCCTGTTTGCAGCAAGGCGCTCGGGGTGTCTTGGCATAAGGCTCCAGCACCGGTTCGAGGCTTGTTTCTCTTACTGTCACATTCAGGCAGTAAGCGAAAAATGCGGACAATAAATATTATGTGCCTCTTTAAAATCTTCAATCAGTTTACATATTCAATATCTGACACATTCATTGTCTCAGGCGCTAACAGCGTACTGTACACTCATTAGACAGGAATGTGACGTTCCACTCTAGAGCAGAGTTAAATAACACCTTGCTTCTGTCAAGAAATGTGTAAACAAAATATCAGCTACAAGCACTTAGAAAGTAGAATAACTGCTTCCCCAAGAGATTCCTCCTCCATTGAACCAGATCACAGCTCTTGACAAGCCTCAGTGACCAAGATCCTGCCCCAAGCCACGTACACAGCCTCAACTGCAGCAGACTAGATACGAACTATGCTACGTTGCTGAGCAGCAGCACAGTAATAACTGTTGAACCTTGATTTTATGCAAATAACATGCAAAGCGATTGCATTTTAACAAGACCAAAACCTCAAAGGATGAGCACAGATGACAAAACAGAGCATTAATTGTCATTAATAAAATATTACGTGTAACTAACAAAGTTATATTGATTACAGTAAATGCATGAATCAATGTTTCCTTCAAAGTGCCAAGAGCAACATGGTCCAGTTGTCAGTGGCACACAACACACATTTAGATTGATTGGCATTAGTCCTGTTAATTAGCATTTACACAAATATATTCCTACATGTGCAGAAAGGAATAGGCACAGGACATACAATGATATTAAATATTTTAAAGCCAAACACAAGCACATTTTATTTCCAACAGGTTAAGCCAAATTATTTTAAAATCCAAATAGTGTAATTGTATATATGCTGTTTGCATACAGTACACAAATGTGTTCTGTGTATGTGTGTGTGTGTTGTGTGTGTGTCACAGCAGTCTTATGTTATCATTTACCGTCCTACACAAATATGCAGTATCTTCATTACCAAACAATCACAATAAAACTCCGGCTCAAGCTTTTCTTACCTAGAAAGAGAAGAAATGGGTAAAGAAAAACAAAGTTTTGCTACTGTATATGCAGGACACAATCAACTCTACACACATTCAGGGAAATACATTTTAAGAAACAATGAAAACTATGCGAAGGCTGTTAATTAAATGTAAGGTTTAACATTTTTCTTGCAAAATGAAAAAACGTGTTTTCTATAATAAGTTACAGTATCTGCTCAATGATGCAGAGACATTTTCTTTATAAAAATTTAAAACAGCAAAATTAAGCTCAGTTTTGGTAATGAATGGGGTTGCCCACTGAAAGAGTCAAATCATCAGTCAGTACCCCTTCAAGTTCAAGAGATTGTTCAAGTTTTGTTTTTTACAATAACAACACTAACTTTACAAAACTGCACAGCACAGGGATAACATTCCAATGGAGACATCATCAGAAGCCAAATATTTAATACAGATGGCATTGGGGGGTCTGAAGGTCAGCATCCTCAGTCTGGAGGTCCTCCCTCAAGGAACATTTGAATTTTGTCCAACACTTTATTTCCTGCATTTTGGTGAATCTTTATAAAGCAATTGCCTTTTATTAGGCTTTGTAAAACTACTTACAAATATGCAGTTCGCTTATGACAAATTAGGCCTAATCTTTTTGCATTCTCCCGTTAGACAATAGTTATTGTTGCTACGCATTGCACAAAAACTGCGTGGCTGACCAAGTAGCGGAACGATGAACATGAAAGTCACGTCAAGAGGAAAATTCTCTTATAGTTAGAAAGGATTTTATCAAAGAAAATTAAAAAATCGGCGCAGGTAATATGAATAATGGGAAAGATATTAGCCTAATAAACATGATTCAGGGCATGAGAAGAACCACCCCTGGCTATGACATTTAAGTTAAGCAAAACTGCGTTTCTTACGTTAAACAGGTACAGTAGGCTTACTGTATTAAATTAGTGCTGCTGTCATTAATAGTTTTGGGCTAAATACTGCGAGTGTGGCTTACAAAACTGGACATTTGCAGGGCTCTGCAACATGGACTGGTGCTCTTAACAGTTCATAGACACAACCTGACCACGAAAGTAAATAAATGATTGGCAGCCCCAATCTGTGATTTACAATTGAACTAGGGTGCCCTGGCCAGAGCTAAGTGGGCCGGGCCATCCAGGGCATCAGCGTAATTCGAACCCTGGCCATGGATATAATACGAACAAAGTGGATTTAATACTCCAGGACATGCAGGTTTGAAAACATTAATTTCAATGAGAAACTGGAAATTATTATTATTGCCCAGTAACTATAAATATAAATTGGTGCATTATTTCTGTCCCTGAGAATTTTTTTATTTCTGAGGTCAAGGGCAGAATGTGATGGCAACAGAGAACCACAAACATTGAAAACCTCTCAAGACTCTTTAGTCCTGCAAATTTGATATGTAAATTAAGAGTTCAGTTAAATATTCTATTAAGATTTGTGATTTACAGTACAAAGACAGTTATGCTATGACAACATGAAAGGCAGTGCTGCCGTATTCAGTTCAGTGTTATTCAGCTATGAGCACCTGTGAAAAAGCATTATATCAATTTGAAATTTGAAAAGGTTTCTGTTTACAAAAATGTGAACCTATTAAAATAGTTCTTTTTTTTTATGTAGCAATTCTTTCTCCTCACCATTCATCTCCCTGTAAACTTCCATTCACAAATTACTCCTTTCTGTATCCCTCTATTCTTATCCCCTTGTTCTCTCTCCTTCCCTCCTCTCTCCTTCCCATGAGGAGGTGCAGCTGTATCATTAGGAGAGCTGATTTCAACAGTCTCCCTGCTCCAGTAGGCATTCCCATTATGTACACATTTCCTTCCTCTACAGCCGAGTCATGCTGCACCAGTAGAAGGAATGCTAAGGCTTTTTGAATGAGACAGATGGAATATGACTGTTCACCCTCAGTTCACTGGGCTTCATTTACATGGAAAGTCTGAGGATGCTGCCCTGATGCAATAATCAAAATAAATGTGTCAAGTTATTTAACCCTTGTGACGCCCTTAAAATATTGTCTTGAACCACTAGGCAGCGCCATCTGGTTCTTTTTATTGTCATTGCTGTGTGTATTTATTTATTTATTTATTATTTCTTTATGTATTTGTTGTCTCCACACTGGCCTGGGAACGCCTCGGGATCCCCCAGTCAGAGCTGGCTAATGTGGCTAGGGAAAGGGAAGTTTGGGGTTCCCTGCTGGAGCTGCTGCCCCCGTCATCCAACCTAGGATAAGTGGTTGAAGATGGATGGACGGTATTTGTTGTTTATTTGTGTTGTATTTGTTGTTTTATGTGCCTTTTAACTCTCCTGTTGTCCTCAGGTTTCAAACATACACCTTGCTGTGCCAGCAGTGCACATCGTATGTCCGTGTAAGTTGTAGAATTAGGTTTAGCGCCTTCTATCTGCCACAAAGAGCTAGTGATTTGGATCATTCTGACCCGGAGGACATTACAAGGGTTATATATACACACTTTCTTTGTATTTCTTTTTGTATGTCATTCTGTAGAACAGTTAAGCTATATGAAGCAAAACTGTCTTGCTGGAAGAATTACTAAACTAATAAAACATCTCAGGTGTTACAGAGACCATCTCGGCTCATGAAGATGTGATTTATATGATTAATCTAACTTGTCCTCCTGACCTTCTGATCTCATAACTGAGACTCTTCAAGCAAGCAGAGATTAATGAGAATGTCAACTGCATTCAGTCAACAGGTCCTAGGAAAACACATTGACATTGGACATGAGACAAAGACAGCTTGGGAATGCATTCACCTGATAACACACACTAAAGCACAAAAAGGAAACATTAAAGCAAACTCCTGTTTCAGCAGTCAAGGAGGAGAGGGGATCTCCCTGGAGCAGAAAGTGTACATCTCCCAGGGATTCTGTCAGTGTGAATGGTGTTGGGGCCAGTCCTCCTCCCTCTCAGCTATACACAAGTCTTGTTTCCTGACAGCCGAGACAGAACCAGGCCCACCATGCTTTACATAAGCTCTCCACTAAAATGCAGCAGAAATTAGCATACCACAGTGTGTTTTTTTTTTTATTATTCACTCAATCTGTTGAAGGTCAGACTCCACAGGTCTATAAATGTTTGGACAGACTACAGGTGGTGGCAGTGTGGGAGACAGACATATCGAGTGTGAGAGAGAGAGAGAGAGAGAGAGAGAGAGCAAGCTGAAGTCTAAATAACTAAAGCATAAGCAGAGAGCATAGAGTAAGTAGGAAAACACAGATGACACCTAGGACAAATGGAGTAAGGCGGCACTTAGAATAGAGGAGTAGAACTTTCTAGATGATAATGTGGGCTGCTAAACATGAAGTACAATTGGACACCATGGACAGCTGGCAAAGACTACAGAAGGACTGTAATAGCATATTTACCATACATTTCAGTTGCAGTGCATATCAAGACAGATAAAACTGCTATTTTAATGTTCTGAATGAAGGAAAACATTCCTCTTTGCACCAGCAAAACTATAAAGGTGTAAGAAGCAGATAGGAACACGAAATCTCTGGTTTTCAGGGATTCAACCCTCAGGCAGACTGGCCTACATACTTAGTAGAGTCTTGTTCGTGTCTCGAAGTTCCACTGCTGCATTTCAAGCTGCTGGTTTCTGAGAACCTGTGCATTATGGGAGATAAACTACACACACTGACACAGAGCTTAATACCAATTTCATATCCAGCGTTTCTTTCCTGTTTTATAATGCAGGTATAGCCTAATTATATTGTTTGTTGTTTTGTGTAGTTTCACATGTAGTTCATTTAAATACAAAATGCTGCCAGCAACTGCTGTCTCTCTGCTTTCACAAAACAGAAATGGTAGGCTAATTGTTTGTGCATGCATTTTAACCCTCGTAATGTACTCAGAAATCTCATATTCGGCCACACGGCGGCGCCATCTGAATATGTATGATTTGTGTGTTTTTCAATTGGCATTGCTGTGTGTATTTATTTATTTATTAATTATTTCTTTATGCATTTATGTTCTTTGTGCCTTTTAATCCTCTTGTTGTCCCATCTTGTTGTGTCAGCAGTGCACATAATATGTGTGTGTAAGCTGTAGAATTAGGTTTAGCGCCTTCTATCTGCCACAAAGGTAGTGATTTGGGTCATTCTGACCCGGAGGACTTTACAAGCGTTAAATACAGCTAGCCAAACCCATACAATTTAAATCCAACCTATACGGTTAGGTTTATTAATATCCCATTATGTTACAGGTATGTAACACAATTTATAATAAATCATAATAAAGTCCCATTATGTTACAGGTATGTACATAATGGGGCATTAAAGTAAATATTCCCCTTCCCCCCAAAAACAACCATGTGAAATAAAATTTAAAAAAAGTTAAATTAAAAAATAAAGAAGTAATAAATGTCATTACTCATTAAGATACACTGCCGGCACCACCACACCCTAATGCTAAACATGTATAAACAAATTTGACAGAAACTATCATTCTAACTACAATATTATAATAGGTGGGTTGGGATGTTTGTTGTTCTTTTTGTGTTTCTCTAACTGAGGTAATGATCAAATGCAAGTGGCAGTTTGCTGTTAATCAAGACTAAAGTTAACACTGAAAAGAGAATATTGCTAGATTTCAGTCAAACTTAATATTCTTTATATTTTCAGATATGCAGTTAATTTGCATTTCGAATATGACTTGATGGGATCCTGGGGCCATTGCATAGGTCAGACTGTATGTCTCTAATACAGTAACAACTCCAATTTCTGTTTTAGCCTAATGATGTGAAAAACTGCAATTAGTGATGTAGCAGAACACCATAAATTGATAATCACATGCAGGCTTTTGACTTCTCACCCAGTGGGCATTATGTTGAAGCGTTCAGAAAGTTGGCAGAGGGGAAAAAATATGCTCATTAGGAATCATTGTGATCCTAAAAGACCGAAATGTAAAACTACTGCCCTACCACAACCATACTTTTTTCTGCCTCGTTTCCAGTTTGAATAAAATGTTCCAAATGACTAGGCTGCTTAGCTGTTAATGCTGAAATGTATGCTTCCAGAAGCATCACTTCTTTATAGATCAGTGAACATGTCAAAGCTCTCTGCTGAAGACAGCTTTGTTCTTTTAGATTTCACGTTGTTCAACATGTCAAACAGATGCACACCATGGAGTCAGTATGGAAAATATGTCCAATAGATAGGCTAATTAGAGAGTAAATCCTTTGATAATATGATCAAAAGGGGTTTCCATTCATTTTCAGCCATCATACATACAGTAAATAAAAGTTAGAGTATTTGTCTGGCATATAGTATCACATACTAAGGTGAATTTTTTGGATATTAACTAATCTCATGTGTTACATTTCCATCTTTCTTGTCCAAAACTATTAACCCTCAAAATGTACCGTATTGCTCATCGCTGCTGTAGTTATGACTCCCACACTGAGATGAGCAGTATAACAATGAAACACAGGAGGGGTTGGCATTGATTTTTTTGCTACTCTGTTGACATTACTGTTTGCAAACAATACCGTCTGCAAACACTAGCCTATAAAAGATAGTGAGGGAGAAATCCCACCTATTTTTATTGCATTTATTTTTTCCATGAAAACAGATAACACAAAATATTAAAAAGGTGTTATCTGCACCGATTATAAATTTGGTCAGTTGGTTTCTAATTACAATGCATTTAGTGTGATATGTTGGTTAAGATACAGTACATAGTATACAGACGCTTTTGAGGTTGTACAGTATCAGTCCCAGTTGAGTTAGTAGCATCAATGTTCAAAGACTTTATGCCCGAAGACATTTCGACCCCAGCCCCAAATCATATAACTAAATAGAGATTTTAACTGTTCAACACGTCATATGTTACAACTTCCCATAATAATGCAATAACAGAATATTTTATGCACTATGTATCATATTAATTTTCTTCAACAAATGGTATCCTCCACAAAATACTACTGTACTGTTTCCATGCTGGAACCACGGGAAAGTAATGTGATCATAGAGCTAAGCAGAGCAGTCTGAAACAAATGAAACAGACAAACCTGTGGACTGATAAAACAAGAGATATGCGATATGCACAGCATCTTGGTAAGGCCCAGATGTTAGTATTAATGTCAGTATCAGTACAGAGTATGTGACATGTCTAAGGGACTAGCCATTTCCCACTGTCGGACAGCAGTTATATGATGAAGGCTATAGCTGTAGATTATCAGACAATGCAATGACACACTAACTCTAGTGGGGTAGCTTAATGGTTAACATTGTGGGACAATAAAAACAAACTAATAATAACATACTATCTAATGCATGATTTATGCATCCAAACTATGGCAGTTTTGATATAAAACTTCAGATAGTGTTTGTGGTACGGGAAGTGGATTTATAACAAGTGATGCAACCCCCATACAGCAGCCCTCAAAGACCACAAACTCTTCGTGGTCAGAATTGTTGCATTATATGTATCGTTAGAAAAGATTTATATTTGGGCCAGATGAAATTACATTTCTGGCCAACTGGCTTGTTCGTGTTTTTTTTTATACATCGAACCCTCTACTAACCTCACAAAACAGAAGTGGAGAGGAGAAACTATCTTAGGACAATTATAAAGTGGTTACTGTAGTGGCTCATGACCTAATCTAAAAAAAGATATGAATTATTTCTACTTTCGGTATATAAAAATATAATTTTACTTAGAAAGACCAAACCATCCATCATTCACTGGCTCAACCTGCTGACCGCAACACTAACAGATAATTATAAACTAATTACCTGACACCTGGTGCCCTTTTCTGCCATTCCCTCAGATAATGCCACTAACTCCCAACAAATAAAAGCATAATTACGTAAACCACTAAAAAGCTATTCTACAGAGTTATTACAATGTGCATCCTCCCATCAGATGACCTGACTGTCCTGTCACTCACTTTACTTTTCACCAAAAACTTTGAAGAATATGCTGATGGACAATTAATGTACTTTATTGTCACGGTTTTATTGCACTCCACTTGGAGATACATCTATACCCCCGGCCCTTCCCTACAGATGTGCACATTTTAACCTTTTCACCCACTGGAGTACAGAATATACTTATATAACTGTGTATACGGTAGTTATAATAGAAATGCATGCCATTTTATAATATTCTGTCTAGTTTTAACTTTACCCTTTTCATCACAGCCTCTTACTCACTTCCTCTATTCTAAAATTATTCAGCAGTTTTGGCTTCTTCCCACTGACATTGAAGGGTAGGGATTCTATGCTTGCATCTTTCATTTCTTCCATTTTCCAGCCTGTGCTCCCAGTAAGACAAGGTAGTGGTCCCATCTTCACATCGACACACAAGTTATGTTTTGTCTTCTTTTGGGTCAACAAGGCCCCCTGCTGGTTGGCCATATGACTGACTCATTTTTCATCCCAGAAGCTGTAGTGGGTTCAAGATGATCGTGGCCTTATCCTCTTTTCTTTGGACATCCTGTGGACTTAGCTACCTTTGGTCATCCGTGTCAAGGCTGAGTCTAGACAAATGTCTTTTCCATTGTGCGGTTGAGTGTATGATTGCACTTACATGCATTTACACATGTGCACCTTAAAATCTCTAAATAAACACTAACGTTTAACACTGACATTCTATATTATATTATGTAAAATATACACTGGTATATGCAATTACAGAACCTGGCCTGGAGGCTTTTGGAACACAGTTATTCACAAAAGGATAAATGTACTTTTGATTGTCTTATTTTTTAACATGCCTGCAGACTGCACCACATCTAAATACAGTCTATGGCTGTCCTATTTTCCATAAACAGTAGGACTGCATAATTCATTATAAGAACTTCTAATAAGATTAGAATTTTAAAAAGGAAAACAGAGGGCTTGCTAGAAATTATTCAGTCTCTTCACAATGTATGCAATGCAAACACTAATAATTAAAATTACAAAGCTATTTATCCTAATTAAAGCAAAACAAAAAACCCAGAGGAAAGATACTCCAAGCACTCCTTAGTGATCTTAAATGTAATCTATCCATGTATTCCCTTCATCCACCTTATTTTAGCAGTAATAATAAATAGGTTGGCAAGGAGAGGGCAATACAACTGAGCCTTAATTTGCACTCTGAAATGTGTCCAGATTGAGTGTTTTATTTATTTTGAAATCACTCTCGCCTGGTTTTGGCTAGACTTGTCGATCATCAAGGCAACCCAAATGAGCCCATTCAAGTCGCACATCATTACAAATAGGAAACACTTGAGCCCAGTTTATTCACACATACATTTCTCTAATGCAATGGCAAACAAGCAAAACAACAAACAGAAAGGCAATATTCAATAACATCAACATAGTTTTATGAGTATAAAATGTCAACAGCAGAAATAACCAGTTTAACATATTTAACCCTCGCAATGTACTCTGGGTCAGAATGACCCAAATCACTAGCTCTTTGTGGCAGATAGAAGGCGCTAAACCTAATTCTACAGC
>JAODUG010050134.1:0-15706 GCA_027564795.1 Aphredoderus sayanus
AGTGAGAGAGAGAGAGAGAGAGAGAGAGAGAGAGAGAGAGAGAGAGAGAGAGAGAGAGAGAGAGAGAGAGAATACAGCAACAAAGGGGGATGCCAGGGCTTGCCAGACAGAGGGAGCAGGCTGTTTCTGTGTATTCCCAGCTCATTAGCTGTGTTCTTTCGCACCTTGGCTGCAATCAAAGCCGACGCAATGGTGCCCCTCGTTATTACAGCCTTTCTCCACCTTCCCCGGCTCAGACACGACGCCACTTTAATTTGGGATTTCAAAAGCAAACCCTCGTGTAAACAGACAGACAAATTCATGTTGCCAAATAAACTAAGAAATGAAAGTAAACCCTGTAGCTGCAGCTTGTTGCGTAAGTGGGAGCTTTTGTGCGTTCACAAATAAGCGCAAACGCTTCTTTAATAACCTGCCGGACTTCATAAAGTATGTCCTTGAGTTCTGGCACCATCCTTTCGGCCAAATGGGGACTTAATGGGGCTTGAATTACAGGGCAACTGCAGGATTGGCACAGGCATACAGATGAATACACACTTGCGTGTACGCATAAGCAACACATTTCAAATTGACTGGAATTCTCTCTCTCTCTTTACATTACAATTCACATAGCAGTAAATCTCACAAGACTGTAAAACACAAATTGCTTAATTGTTTGCGTTTTCTTCACCGTGTTCCGGTGTCTTATTTTCATGGACTTTGCCGTTTAGAGGGTGTCTTATCGTATGTAGTACCTGTCAGGTCACCCAGCTGCGGTGTGAAACCCTGGTTTAATTTACAGTTGGTTGTCATCCAGGTTTCACACAGTCTTGTTTTTATCTTTTTCCCGTTAGTTCCTAAAAACAAGGCCTCATTTCTCTGTGAGATGACAGAATAGGGCCAAGTCTTACATTTTTAAACCTGCACATCTCATATTGTCCTGATTCCTAACCAAGATTTGCTTCCGTTAATGAACCTTCTCCACAACAAAGGCACACATTCCATCTAACCGTTCCGGGATATTCAAAATGTCACCCGCCACCATGTCATTAAATGTTGTTTCTATTTTTAGTATTTCATTATACATACACCACCTGCCACCTCCCCTGATTGCTCCCAAGAGAGATCTAGAATAATGAGGTGGACCCCTTTGCTTTCTCTTTTCCCTTCTGTTTCTCGCTACCCACACGCGCGGTAAAAATCAAGCAAAAGAAACGATTCCTCGTATACTCAAAACAAGGCAGGTGGATGTGCACGTGTGCTCCAACCAATCACGTGCCTCAGATTTGCAATCAGACAGAACGGTGCTGTGGGTTTTCCTGTATAATGAGCTGCAGGTAGGGTTTTAGTGCTAAACACCCGAGTGTAATTTGTTCTAAATGCCATAGACAGCCATCCTGCTATCAGTGAGTTAAATGGTCTGTGTGAATATGTGCTCCGGTCGATACTCCCCGCCTGTTATATATGTTGACTAGGATGTTTTTGACTTATCGGGGCCTCTTTTCTGGCTTGCTCCGACAAATCTACTGTAATGCACGCAAACCGATATGTGCAACAGGTTGGTCAACGGGCTTTGTAGCAGCAGACCAGTGGGCTCCAGAGGGAGGGAGCAGAGGAGGAGGTGGGATGGGGGTTTGGGCTTTTGCTGGTTTACAAAATCTTGCTCTCTTTTGTTCTTTTGTAGCTAGCTTTTGTTGGCTAACTCTCAAATCCTACCTACAGCAGCTTAACCCTCGTGATGCCCTTGCAATAGTCTTGATGGCGCCATCTGATTGTGTATGATTGTCTGGTTCTGTTTATTGTCATTGCTTTGTGTATATGTATCTTTATTAATTATTTCTTAATGTATTTTTTTTGTTGGTGCCTTTTAACCCTCCTGTTGTCGGGTTTCAAACTCACACCTTGCTGTGCCAGCAGTGCCCATCATATGTCTGTGTAAGCTGAGGACATCATGAGGGTTAAAAGTTATACTTGGTGATTGTAAGCTAACTCGCTTTTTGTCAAATTCACCAAACATCTCCTCGACGTCTGTAAGTCCTAGAAATATGTAACTTCTACACAGCCCTGGCTCCGTAAATAGGAACACAAACAAAGTAGCAAACACAGCACACAACAATGCCCTAGGCTTCACAATGCATTTCCAGAGTATGGGGCGGAGCTTCTGAGGGAGCACCCTATGCCACTGAAGGGAGAGGTGTTTTTGTTTTGATTAAAGTTAAAAGCTAGCGAGCGTTCTAAAGAATGAACTCTACCTTTTTCAATGCCTGTTCCTCTCAACCCGGGGGATGTCACGGTGATTTGACACAACGCATTAATTCCGCTCAGCTATTATGCATGTGTGCACTATATATGGAAATGAACTGCTTGAAGGGGTTCACAATGTTTGTGGAATCATGTAATTACACTAGATTTCACACACTGTGTCTTTAATGAGATTTCGGGGTCAATAATGACCACTTGGCCTGCTCAGGTGAGGCCAGGCCTGTGGCCAACATGCCACTCTTTCAGTCTGTTAAAATCCCCTCACCCCTCCATCCCCGGCGCCCAGCTTGAGGAGGAGGTCTAAAGTAATCCATCTCGATTTCGCAGCCCGTCAGCCCTCCCTGTAATGATTATGTATAGCTGGTCGCCCCGATCGATCTTCTGTAACCTAATTCATTTTTAAAGGGGCTTTATTTTTCTTTCCACTCCAGTGTGTAGCTAAAGATGTCAGGAAGCGGCTAGGATGTGCGCACTGCGCCAACCATTGCCGTGACGTATATGTGGTCTGTTGATAAGAGCGGGGTTGCAGGGAACAACCCCGAATACCTCAACAGGGTTATCTGTGAGTGATATCATTTATTAGTTGTTTTCCAGGCAGTGATCAAGGAATGCGGTTGGCAGCACCAGCCTCTATATTACTGCCAACTGACGGCAGCGCTGTAATATATATCACGATGGACTGAAGCGCCCAGTTTATAATCGGCCAGCTGATGCGACTCTATCTACTGTTCTGCCCGATAAATCCACAAACGGAGCGCGACATCTTTGTGTGGCCGACGACAACCCGGGGCATTTATTGAGCGCGTGCGTTGATTATTTACAGTGTTTACCAACCTGCGGGAATGTCCGCTCTTGTCCTTGATGTGTACCAAGTTTGTCACGACTGTTTGTGGGCAAACGCTAGCCTGCCTAAGAGGCCCTGGGCAGAACATTCGAACTCTATGGACTTTAAATATATAGTCAGCGATTATAAGCAAATGCTTTTGTTTTTGTCAAATTCAGCAAATAACTCCTTGCGCTCCACCGGCTGTCAGGTCTGTGTGCCCGCTGAAAAAAGGTATCTGGTGTTGCTACGCAACCATGGCTCTGTAAATGGGAACACAAACAAAGTGGTGCAGACCGCACCACACAACACTATCCCAGCCTTGGCAATGCATTTCCAATGTGTGGGGTCAGAGCTTCTGAGGGAGCAGCCTATGGTATTGAATGGGGCGGAGCTTCTGAGGGAGCAGCCTATGGTATTGAATGGGGCGGAGCTTCTGAGGGAGCAGCCTATGGTATTGAAGGGAGAGGTGGTTCTGTTCGAGATGCCCCGCCCCCCCCCCCCCACACACACACACACACACACACACACACACACACCCATGCCCAATCACGAAATCTGGCTTTGTTTGAAAATGAAAAAACGTTGGCGTGTGCAGTGATGAACTGTCCATCAGCTGGCTGTGAGGAGAGCAAACCGCAGCGCGTTGCATCGGAGATTCCTTTATACAGAGCTGCACCTCTCTGTGTGTCTCTCTCTCTCTCTCTCTCTCTCCCCCTCTCTCTATCTTTTACTACTCGATATTTAAGAGAGGGATGCTTAAACATCGAGTGGACGTGGGAGAGCGTGTTGTGAAATTGATCCAGTTCTTTCTGTGCTAAGGACAGAGACAAACAATATGCTTTAGTCACTCTAAGCCTCAGATGGTGTGATCTGCTGCTGCTTACTGATAAGCAGCTTATTTGACCTGCCTGGCTGGGGGGGGCAATATTGTGCATGGGGAGACTGGTATAGGCGGCTGTATGCACAAAACAAGAACAGCCAACGTTACAGGGCTCAGGCCAGAGCATGTGGGGGCTGGTGTAGAGAAGAAGATGGGGGCAGAGAAGACAGATCTTCCTGCTAACATCTAGTCAATGTGTGCTCAAGGAGGTGCTTGGAGGTACTGAGGTTCAGAGCTGCGGCTTTTGTGAGAGATGTGTCCTTCTGTCGTCGAGGAAGACAGCTGTAGATGATTATTTAACCCTCCTGTTGTCCTCCGGGTCAAACTGACCCAAAGCACTACCTTCTGGTGCCAGCAGAAGGCGCCCATTCTAATTCGACAGCTTACACAGGCGTACAGTATGAAGTCTTTGTATCAAAACATAAGCAGGTGGCAGCATCTGCTGGTGGAAGAGGGTAGTGCGTTTGAAACCTGAGGACAACAGGAGGGTTAAAAATTAGTGGACTGCCCTCACCCTAAGTCGAACACATGGACATACGCACAGAAAATGGGCAGGATAACCCACTTGTTCAGGATGTTCCATGTTTGTTTCCCAAGTTATGTTCATTCCCCAACTACCTAAATACTTACCTTGCATTGGTGTAATAAGTATTGAAATACTTTTAAGTGTTATTGTGTTGGATAGAGGAGAGTGACTGAAAATGGAGAGAAGAGAGTCATTTGTTTTCTTAGCTAGAGGCCTGCAGCCATTGTGGCTGGGTTGCAACAGAATGGAACATTGCATCCTAGCCGTCCTGGCAGGGTGGATTCCTCTCTCTGTGGTCCCTTCCCAAGGTTTCTTCCCTTTTTTACCCATGAGGTTTTAATGGTAGTTTTTGCCTTGCCCGGGGAGAGGAGCAAGTTGAAGGGGTGTTTGTTTGTTTGTTACATTGTGAGATGCTTGCTTGTGAAGCCCTTTGAGACTGTAATGTGATTAAGGGCTATACAAATACAATGTACTTGACTTGGAACAAAGTAATGCACCCAGGCTATTTGGCACGCGATGTCATGCAGCATGTGTATGAACAGTACATTTATAGAGAACACAGAAGATCTGCAGGATTTCTATCGAGAGCTTGTGTGTGTGTGTGTGCACGCGTGTGTGAGCAGATGTGTGTGTGTGTGTGTACCAGTTGCCTCCGCCAACCATTTGCCAGTTGTATTGATGGATGGTGCCTCGCTGGTCTCCTTCCAAAGCCCAAATGAGAGACGGCAGGAGCACATCGCTGCTTTTGTTTCCCTCCGTGGCGCCCGGCGTTAGGCCGCCGGCGGCATGCTAACGTAGCTATGGCGGCGTTTCTGTAGCCGCGTGGGTGAGTTGGTGGGAGGGGGGGGGGGAGGGAGGGAGGGGGGGGAGATACGTATATCCTGTACTGTAGGTGGGAGATGGTAGACATGCCGATATGTTCTCAGGGCCTTCCTCTGTGTGTGTGTGTGTGTGTGTGTGTCTGACTGTGACTGTTTCGTATTCCATATTATCGTACACACGTATAAAGTGTTTGTGTGGCCAATCAAATGGTCCTTAACCCCCCCCCCACCCCCCACCCCCCATGCCCCTCCCATCTATGCATGTGGCAGTTCCGCATCACATGGTGTTTGTGTAAAAGTCGGGGCGTACAGAAAAGGGGTACAGAAGGGGGGTACAGAAGGGCACCCCTGCACCCCCTAAACCCTCCTTGACCCCACCTGAGTCTGCGTCTGACCCTCTCTTAGCCCCTTAACCCTCATGATGTCCTCCGGGTCAGAATGACCCAAATCACTATCTCTTTGTGGCAGATAGAGGGCGCTAAACATAAGTATACAGCTTACACACACACATATGATGTGCACTGCTGGCACAACAAGGTGTGAGTTTGAAACCCGAGGACAACAGGAGGGTTAAAAGGCATGAAAAAACAAATAAATACATTAAGAAATAATTAATAAATAAATAAATACTCTCAGCACTGACAATAAAAATAACCAGACAATCAGACACAATCAGATGGCGCCATCTTGTGGTTCAGGACTATATTGTAAGGGCATCACGAGGGTTAAAGCGGTATTAAGCTGCTGTTAAAAACACCCCCCAACTTTATAGCTATCTTTCCTCAATACAAGGCCACACAATGTTCAGGGGGGTACATTCCTTCCACCGCAGTGCTTGACTTTGATTGTCAAATGTGAAACCTTACACAATTCTATTTAATAAAATGTCAACTTTTGTAAAACATTACTTGAACTGTACATTTTAACTAACAACAATGCACCAAACTGATTATTTATACATCAGCTACCAGTTGAGTAAAAACAAAAATCCAGTATGACTATAATAAACCCACCCTGTAAGTCTGTAAGTGTACACACCTGCCTTATCCAAAGCACTGGCTAATGGACTGATTGCAGTGACATTCAGTACAGTACTTAATCCTCTGTCAACATACATTACACAATTGACAGATGACTGCTGTAAATGCACATTAGCTGACTAGATTAGCATAATTTATAGCCACCCCACAGTGTCAATGCAACTGTATATTTAGGCCTATTTCATCTTAAAGTTAGTGCTGGATTGTCTTATTGTCTCATTATTGTTTTATTATTAGATTGATATAGATAGCTCTGCACATACAGTATACTGTATATATGTAGATTACTTGTAAAACAATGGTTTAGTAAACTGCCCTTTTGAGTGTTTTAAGTGGTGTGTTTCATTCCTAGGGTAGTTTTATCTGTCACTGTCTCTAGGTTTGTATCTGTTCTCTGCTCAAACGAGATCTTTTTGTTCCTTTTTGTTCCTTTTTGTTTCTTTTGTTTTGTTTTTACAACGCATTGCATATTCAGAAGAGGCAGCGTGTAGGTATCTTCAAACAACACCTTCCTGGCTGCATGAATCACCTCTTACTTTATTCTTTTCATTATTTGTTTTGCTTTTGATTTGCTTGGTTCTTGACTGCTTCCTGGGTTCTGCCTTTAGGTGTATTGCTCACCTGTTAAGCTGTGATAAGACACACCTTAGTGCTAAGATAACTCACTTTTTTTTAAAATAATACAGTCAATACAACTGCCCCACACCCCGATTCTGAAATTGTAAAATGCAGTAGTGAAACAAGCGATTAGTACTAATATGAAAGATTCTTCATGATTTGTTTTGAAACTTGGTGTCGATATAGATAAATGTCTATTTTAGATCTCTGATAACCTCACTGATTTCATCTATTGCGTCTTTGTTGCAAATCCTGTTATATTTATAGAATTTTGTCTGTGTTTTTTGTCTGCTTGTAAGGTGACAACTGTCGTTCATCTTGTCCATCTACATACATCTGTCAACTGCCACGTTAAACACACCGTCCTGTCATCTGTTTTTTCTTTTTTGGCGTGTGTCTGGCTGCATGTATATTTTGCACGATGATGTAGCTTTAAAGAAAAAAAATGTAAAAGCTGATGAGAATTATTTATGTGATTTTGTCTTTTATCTTTCTTTTGCTTTGCTTTGTCTTCTTCCTGCAGGGGAGGTGCTTTTTCAGATGGCTGAAGTCCACAGACAAATCCAGATTCAGCTGGAGGAGATGGTGAGACCACAGGGAACACTATCACTCAAATGCAAAGAGCAAACAAGGGGAAACAAACATGAAAATAATCACAAATAAATAAATAAAATAAACATATTGGACTTGGTCTAAAAAGTCCCAACTCCACCTTTTAAATCCTGAATCTAGCTGATATTATTCCTCCCTCGTGCTGTGAGTCTTAGCTACTGTCTTTATTTAATCATCTGAATAACCTGGAGTGTGTTTAATAATTTAAACACGCTATTGATTTTCCCCATTGTTGTTAATATGGTGACATTTCCCCATTGCTTCAACTCTGCACGCACGCACACACACGCGCACACGCACACACACGCACACACACACACACACTACACTCAAGCCAACCACATTGAAGCTTACCATTAGCTTACCATAGCTGACTTTACGCCTATTCTTTTGTTCTTTAGCTCAAGTCTTTCCACAACGAGCTCCTCACTGAGCTGGAGAAGAAAGTTGAGCTGGACGCACGGTATCTAAATGTGAGTTTGGGTGCATTTGCTTTATACACATTCACACACAACCATTAACTTGGCATCTCGCGTCCCACAGGGGGTATTTTTCTCATGTGAGCTTAGCACAAGATTCATGCTGTACAGTATGTGCAGTAATTGAGTGTTTCCGTTCCTGAACGAAGGCAGTGCAATTTGAAGAGAATACAAATTTGAATTCATGCCGCATGAATGCTTTAGTCTCCCCCGATACACTGGGTGTTGACCTTCCATGATTGTGAAATCGAGACGCATCATCATAAAATCATCAGAGACAGAATCTATGCGCTCTCATTAATTTCCCAATGGTTTTCCCCCTAGCCATTGCAATAAAGTCATAAATTACATCCTTCTCCGCTCCATGA
Source organism: Aphredoderus sayanus (assembly GCA_027564795.1). Classification (NCBI taxonomy): domain Eukaryota; kingdom Metazoa; phylum Chordata; class Actinopteri; order Percopsiformes; family Aphredoderidae; genus Aphredoderus; species Aphredoderus sayanus. The sequence continues at coordinate 8,409 of JAODUG010050134.1, forward strand.
ATCATGACAAGTTTTTATGAAATGAAGGAAATTAATTTTCTGAAGAATAAGAAGAAAAGTAAAGTAAAACACTTTTCAGATGAGTAACCGTTACAAAACGTTCTCGTACTTGGAAATTTATACTTGGAGTAAAAGGTTTCTCAGAAGCAAAAAGAGACACTGTAGGTTTAATGGATGAATTAAAAATATGCAAAAATACGTTTGTTTGCCGCTGAAAGTGGGGAAAGTGTCACACACACACAAATACACACTCATTTGTTTGCGCGCATGTACCAGCCTTCAGTTAAAAGTAATTATATATGCCAGCTTGTCTTTTTTTATCAAACACAAATAAATGTTATCTCAATAAGCAAGCCTTCCTGACTGTGAATCGCATTGAATGCATCAGCTCTCCTGGCACATGTAAACAACACACACAACAGACACGCAGACAGGAGGACTAAACAATCTGAACCCACTAAAAGGGGGGGTAAGGAGAGGGGGAGAAATGGCCAATCCCATAATACCCACAATGGCATCCCGTCATCAGCTCTTCGGCTCAGACGACAAAATAGACAGATACACACTACGTGTCACGGCCATTTTGTTTTTATTTCTGTCTTTTATTTTCTTTGAATGACTTTAGCTCTGTGTGAAAGGTCACTAACCCCTCCAAACCCTGCGGCGGCTCCCACTGACTCTGTGCTGCCCCCTGCAGGCGGCGCTGAAGAAGTACCAGATGGAGCACAAAAGCAAAGGGGAGAGTCTGGAGAAGTGCCAGGCCGAGCTTAAGAAGCTGCGCAAGAAGAGCCAGTGCAGCAAACACCCCTCTAAATATGGGGACAAGGAGATGCAGGTCTGTGTGTGTGTTTGATACAACCCCCTGGTGGCCTGCTGGCCTTACTGCACAATCCTGTTTGTTTTGTGTGTGTGTGTGTGAGAGAGAGAGAGAGAGAGAGAGAGAGAGAGAGAGTGAGAATACTAACATAATGTGTGTGTGTGTGTGTGTGTGTGTGTGTGTGTATACAGTATATATGGATTTTATGGAACAGACCTTCTGTATGTTTGCTGTATAAGCACAAGCTGGCTGAGGTTCTCCTGGCTGAGTAGAAACACGACCAGCTGGCCAGTTAAAGATCACCGTATGGGCCGGTCGCGATGGCTGCTAAGATACTACAGCCATCCCAGGGAAAATATGATCTTATTGGCTACAGCAGAGCAGCGATGCAGGGATACTCCGCCAATCGTATCTGAGAAGAAAAGGCTGCCCGTCTCCAACCGGTCGTATTTTATTCCAACATCAGTCTAAGTTAGTGTCAGACAGATGATTATTACCCAAACAGCTGTCCGATGGTCCTGATATGAACCGTTTTCATGTAGTTTTAAGAGGAACTATACCTGTGGGTACTTTGAAGAACCTTGTGCCGGTGGTTTTACTTGAAACTCAAAAAGGTTCCCCTATGGAGACAAGCTGGAGAGAATTGTGATAATCCAAAGTGTTTTTTTTATGCTGCCGACAGCAGTTGAGGTTTTGTATCGTAGCCTTTCCTGATTTCTGCATATAGTTCCATAGAGGGTGCACTGTTTATCCAGATGGCGAACTAGAGGTCAGCAAGCAATGTGTCAACCGCAGTCAGGTAAAACATTCTGACAGAGGAGAGACAAAGACAGGGAAAGCAACATAGAGAGAGACCCTTAGTGGGTGGATATTCTTATGCAACACACTGGAGAGACACTGTTATCTCCCGTAAGCTATACCATCCCAATCACCTGCTTCTCAACACAGATGAAAACCTTTCATAATCTTCAACGGCTTTTTAATTATTGTCAGACATAATGTAAAATGTAGATTAAGATTCGGTCATAGCACAGCAACAACAACATTATGGCCTGTTATGTCAAGTTAGCATAAGGGCAATCCCAAATGTCAAATGAAGTCTTCACACAAATGGCAGTTTTGCAGCTATTAATCACTGAGCGGTAGTGATTCAGTACTCTGCCCGTTCATGCGGTGTCTAGGCACGATGTGATGTGGGTAGAAAGCCGGTTCACATCAAACAGCATGTCCATCGAGGAGAATAGCAGGGCCTGGCCTAAAGGTGGGCTGGGGTGGGTATTACCCACTTAGAGGAACCAAGTGCTCTCACCTCACACAGAAATCTTGTTTAGGAGTTCACACACCTAATTACAGGGTTAGGCATGCTAAGACTGTATCTTTAAGTGTCCAAGTATATCTTCCCACACACAATTGGGCTCAACTGCTATACCGTGCCTAAGGGTGTATGGTTTTAATTGGGCTCTGGGTTTCAGAGCTCCAGATCTAATTGTATGCCACTTAATAGATTGGGGCAGGCGCCCAACATGGCTTTATCTGCGGCGGTTCCGGGGGCGTAATTGTTATTGTGTAATTGTTGGTCTTAGGCTGCGACGGCCAGTGGAGCAGAAAAGCGGGAACTTGTAGAGCAGTTAACGGAATCGATCCGTGCGCGGAGCTGAGAGGCAGATTTGCCATTTCTCTTGGAGATTTAATGGCTTGCTATGAAAATGCCCGGTTTAAGTTGACATGCACGACGTGTAGTGGTGGCCGGCCGGTAGTTGCATAGTAAGTCACTCTCCGACACCTCAAAGGATGCTCTGGTGACGCATGCTAGGGCCCCACTGTGTTTTAGCATGTCTTGTAGAGCGTCCGCTCTCTACCCGGGGGAGCCGGGTTCACATCCAGGTGGGAACGGACCCAGTTACACACACACACATGCATGCACATAGGACTGGGACAGTACCGGTCACCTTCACTTCCCTGTGAGAGAGAATATGTGTTAATATCTACAGTAGATGTCTCTGTTTGTGGCTGCTACGTGAAAGCTTTGGTGCGTGTGTGCTTACTGGTTTGCCAAAGTAGCCTATATCAAAAGTTTCTGGACACCACATCTATTCAAATTTAATGCCTGTCAGACACTGGCGAAGTATTAATAACAATACAAATTTCCTCATGGTGGAGTTTGTCGACTTAAGGCTGCTGTAGAGACAAAGTGAATGATTCAGAGCTTGTTATTATACTGTGTTGGTCAAACAGAGTGGAATGCTACTTACATATGGTAGCATAACGTCACACAAAGGCAAATTAAGATAATAAGATGTGTTTTTGTCCTACATGGCAATCTAACATGTATGGTTCTTTCTGTTATTACAACAGAAAGCACTGAAACACCTGCAAAACAAACAAGTTCAGCCCGTTTATGTTTATATAGGCTACTATCCTTAGTTTGAACCAAGGAGCTGGAATGGACAGGAAGTGGGGATTTCCTCTCATCCGCCCTTGTCCAAAATGCAGCAGCAGTATGATGAGAAATATCTCCTCCTCATGTGACTTGTATAAACCTTGTTTGATCATTCAGGCAGGCTTAATAGGAGGCAGTTGTTATTCTGGGTTTTCCCTGTTCTTAAATTCTGTATAAGGTATTTGAGCCAGGCGGTCTCGCCTCTGGCGTGTAGATACGTGAAGGATTGCCAAATGGTCCTTAGAGGAAACTAAACAGAGAGCGCTAAACAACATAAAAACTTGTGTTTTATCACCTGTAGTGTCAGGTGGGGTGTTGACAAAGCATGTGATATAGTGGCACCAATGAATTATCATTATCAACTCGTCGTTTTGCTAGAATGACCACACCCCTGGTGACCACGTGAGAGACAGTTATGGTGTGTACAGAGGGACATTTAGACTTGCAGTATATCTAGTGGAATCACATCTTCTCAAGATGTCCTGAAGGATCACAGCAGTGTGTTTGCATACCACTCAAGGTGTGTGTGTGCGTGAGTGTGTGTGTGTGCGTGCGTGCGTGTGTGTACCTTTGTATAGGTATATTTAAAGTACACATTTCATCAATGTACCCTCTAAGGAACAATCTTGGTCTCGTCAAATGTAGTACCTATTTTCCAAGTAAAACCCCATAGCTGTTTATTTTATTTTATTTATTTATTTATTTTTGTACTGCATTTGTACCTTTTTATTGCATCTTTCGTCCTGTTTTCTTCTGAGAGTAGCTGTCAGCTAAGGGTTATTCTGCTTCAAACTATGGTCTGACAGCAGTGCCTGTTACCATAGTAATTGCTTTCTTGATACATAAACTGCATCTCTGTGGCGGTATATTTCCTACCAATGCACTAATACACAGGTAAGTAAAAGCAAACAGGTCTCATGTTATGCTGTTGGGCATAACATGTGTAGCATATGACCACATATTACAGTACATTAGCAGTTGAATGTTACTATTTTTCTAAATAAAAAGAAAAGAAAAAAAGTGCCAGTTAGTTCTGCTGTAATTATTATGAATTACATTCCCATCACAAATACTCATCTGCAGAGGTAAACAATCGCAAGCAAGAGCCTCATTAACCATATTTGATTGCCTTGCTGTGGTGTGTGTGGGAGCTAATTGTATTTGGAAACACATACACAGAAACACACACACACACACACACACACACACACACAGAAACACACACACACACACACAAACACACACACACACACACACACACACACGCACACACTATGCACACACACACACACACACACAGAAACACACACACACACACACACAAACACGCACACACCATGCACACACACACACACACACACAACACATGCCAGTCAACTGTCAATTGATTGTCAGCTTCCATGCCAAGCTGCTGGTCTAGGGCTGGTCAACACACGGCTTCACGCCCGAACATTATCATTTTCTTCGGTATCATGGCGGTGTTAAAGAATGTTTTAGTCACCTCCGCCTTCTGTATATAGTGATGGCTGACTTCAGTGTTTCTCTACCACGTATATTTCAGCTTTCAACGGCATTGCCTCTTCAGCCATTATATTCCCCCAAGCAGTTGTTTATAGCGCCCAGCTACATTCCCTCGCTATGAAACATTCCCTCGCTATGAAACATTCCCTCGCTATGTTTTGCAGGTGTTTCAGTGCTTTCTGTTGTAATAACAGAAAGAACCATACATGTTAGATTGCCATGTAGGACAAAAACACGCAAATTATCTTAATTTGCCTTTGTGTGACGTTATGCTACCATATGTGAGTAGCATTCCAACAACCATACGTATATGGGCAGTGTCGCCATTTTCACTCCCTGCTCTGCCTCGTTGGACTGGACCCATGCGAGTCTGATCTCTTGCGCATGCACGGTGAATTAGCATGCACTGCGGACGATAGCATATTATATGTAGTCGAGATACACGTTTCTATATCGAAGCCTTTTTAGTGCCCAGCAGAAAGAGGTGTAAGCTACCCCCTGCTTGTACCAGTCTGTTTATGTGGAGGTGGGCAGCATGCTATGAGTCATTCAGGCATCTTCTGAGATGTCTACTCCATTTAATTTAAAATATGAATTGGTCATATAACTTTAAACATTGACAATGAACAACATTTGAGAGAGCACTTGTTTTAATGTGTTGAATTAGACCATAAAATGTTTGACATACATAAAACCAAATTTTCAATAAGTGAGAATAAGAAACGTACAGTATATTTTAATTTATATAGCAAGCATCTACCTGCCTTGTTAATTGATATTTTTAGAGTTAGTTCTGATCACCTGTTGGTGTCACTATCCAAGAACCAGCGGGGAAAACTGCTTATTGAACCTTTTAATCATTTAATCATTCGGATTAATCATTTGTTATACTTTGTTATATTTCCTTCTCCAAGTTTCCTATTTGTGACTGGCTACAAATTGATCTGCCAGTGGCTCCAGCCGTATGTGTCAGGCCTATTCTGATCTGTTCCATATGGGCTCAAATACTCTCTTTTCATTGAGAACATTGACTTATCTGCTGGGTTCAGAGTTTAGGGAATGAACAGATTACTCTTGTTACGCAAGCGAGCGGACGGTAAGAAGTCAGCTAAGGTTTCGGCAGGGTTTTACCTGCCTTATTCCCCGAAACGTTTGCCAAGGTGACATCCGGTGTGGATGCTGTGTTCCTCTGGTGTGCTGGAGAACAGATGCACTGTGCTCTGACTCAAGGACGAAGAGGATTTAGTGGGCCACGGTGATAAAAATAAAAATGTGCCGGGTGAATGAGTTTATAAAACCAGAGACAGTTGGGGGAGCACGTTTAAATGGAGAGCCTGGCTAATCTTTGGGAAAAACAAAAAAATCTGTTCACCCCCGTCAAATGACTGACAGCTCTGACCATTTGCTGTAATTCGTGGTTTTCTCTTTCAGTCCGTTGTGGCATTTTCCAAATGCATTTTCTTTTCAGAGAATAATTTCCCTCTGTCTCTTGCTCCGCTGACAATCTTATTTATAATACGTCAAGATGATTTGGTTTACCATTGCATTGTTCAGCTCTGTATAACTCAGCACAGTATACAATCCCATTGTCTTTTTCGCTGTGCTTCACAGCACCCACTGTTTAACAAGACCAGTACTTAGCTGGCAACATACTGTATGTGTGCATATATTGTATGTTGCCAGCTAAGTAAGCTTCAGTTTGACTTTGTCTTGAGAAGCAAACAATCCTTTCAATCCTGCCCAGTAAATCTAGTGTGTGACCAATTAGTGTCGCACTGGAGGCTATGGACCTGGTTTAGGTGTGATGACAGCGAAAGCGACTCGAAATCAACAATGGCGGTTCTTACATAGAGACAAATGGTTCATTCAATTACCTGTATCTGTGCTGATTGGTCAGAACAACTGTGGTTCGGACTGAAATGATTTGCAGGCTGTCCGGACTGATATCATGGTGAAGTCAAAATGAGGCTCGCAAGATCAGGATGGTATCACAAGGCTAAGCAGTTTCCCCCAAACTATATTACATTTAGCAGGGGAAAGCATATTCATGGTTAACCTTATTTCTCTGCTTGAGTCCAATGTTGTTTGTTGCCTAGATAATATTTAATCTGTCTTCACGATACATACAATATATGCCATTCTTCTGCTCTTGATCTCTCTATTTTAAGCGAACAGGGCCAAATTCACTTACACATAACCTGCTGTGTACCCAAACGTTTCAGCATTCTAACATTGCTAACATTCTAGCATTTCAGTCTAACATAATCTTTATGGGACTATTTTCCCTATTTTCCCTTTCCCTATCAGTCTGCTTCACAGAGCAAGGTAATGCCAGTAAAGGCTTTAAGGATTTAAAGACTTCACTGACATTGACATCAAAATGATCAAAAACTTAATTCAATTTTTCAGCGGTGGTGAGTGTGGGTGCGTTTACGTGTGTGTGTGTGTGTGTGTGTGTGTGCGTGTGTGTGTGTGTGTGTGTGTGTGTGCGTGTGTGTGTGTGTGTGTGTGTGTGTGTGT
>JAODUG010050145.1:0-15705 GCA_027564795.1 Aphredoderus sayanus
TCTCTCTCTCTCTCTCTCTCTCTCTCTCTCTCTCTCTCTCTCTCTCTCTCACACACACACACACACACACACACAATAGTACAGAAGATGTTACATTATGCTCCTGTACCAGTGCTGAGTCAAAGTACACACGCTCCCCTGTGGAGACCTATTCAGCTGAGGTGAGAAATGTGGCAGGAATGGGACAATACCTACATAGTTCTATGGACAATACAGCCATGGATTAATGCAATAGGAGAATACAGGGTGAGGGGGTGGGACAAGGAAGATAAAGGAGGGCGGTGTAAGGAAATGTAAGAATATACTAGCATGAAGTGCATGTTTGTGTGTCAACCTCCTACCTCCTCCATGGCGCTGATGAGGTTTTGAGTAGATTTGTTGATGTCGCCTCCCACAGTAGCCACTCCTCCTCCCTGGTAGGTCGCATCAGGACCACCTTGGCCACTCATCTCCACTGTGTAGCTAGCTTTGGCTGGCCAGCACAGCTGGTTTCGCATTACAAAGTACACAGCAAACACGTAGAGGCCCTGCGGACATGGAGGACAACTTTTGATTAAAAACCCCAAAAAAAGTGCTTCTGGCCTTCTTATTATTGCCTGATTTCTCTATGCGTGATAAAATGTAGTCTGCTGGTGCCTTTGCTGAGAAGAAAGAGGAAAATACTAAATGCAGTTCAGAGAAAGGCTCTTGTACAGCAGTGTAAATTACTGAATGCCACAATAAACTCCATCTGAATACTACACAGTCCAATTGGAATAAACACATCACCGGTACACAAAACACAATCACCACCATCATCTCCTGAGATACAGACCATTTAACACTGACTGTGTGGCCTAGATACAGTCCCAAAAAAGGCGGACTGCAAGGATAATTGTGGAATGCTTCAACGTCATTCCCGGTGCGTACTGCTTGCTCCTAGTGCTCGCCATATCCTCTCCGTCAACAGCAGCCCCCTGCCAACTACCCCACAACACCACTGTGGTAAATACCACGGACGCCTCGCAAATTTCACCCTATGACGGCAGCTGCAGGCGGAGATAGAGCACGGTTGATGTATTGCATACACACACACACACACACACAGGCACACACACACAAGTAAATACTACATACTAGTAGAAAGGAATGCAGAGACAACTTTGTCATCATGGATGACAGACAAGGCCTAGTTCAAGACTAACAGAAAAATCTCCTTACATTCAGCAGAGGCTCCCCCCCCCCCAACACGACTTAACAGTGAGTACAATTGCAAGTATCAAGGAGAAAGATCAAAAGATTTCATCATTTCTTTTCCATGACCCCGTTGCAACATTTCTAACTGAATGGTAAGAATGTTTGAAGCTGAACCATTTCCATTCAATTGTACAGGTACCGTAATACACTGCATTTTTTGTTTACCCTTCTCTGCAAACACCATTAAGGCATTTTTATAGCTGTTGTCTATAGCTGCATAGAGGCCCAGTTGAGGCCATCACCCTTACCTGTGTACCCAAGGAACATGAACAGGAAAATAAATAGTGCTGATGGTTACAATCAACATGATGAGCCATGGGAGTATATCTGGACATGGTGTGTGTAGTAAATAGGGAACCATCCAGGCCCCGCAGACTGGATATACACTGAACAATCTCATTAGCTGCAATTACGGCCTGATATATAGAGTAGAGCAATACTATATAATGTACATACACTGTACCGTATGTCCTGTACTATACCATGCAAGTCCATGCACTACCAAATGGCACAACATTAAAGGGTATAGCTTTGAAGTTAAAACCTCTCGTTTTGATCTCCTTTTAAAAAGAGGTGAAGGTTAGGGGTTACGGTTGTGGGTTAGATTAGGTTTTAGGTTAGGGCTCAGAAGCAATCACAAACGATTAGCACAGCCGGTGGAAAGTCCACACGAGCACAGTGCTAAGAAACTGCACGTGCACGCACATGCAGATAGGTGTGTACGCACCTTGTCATGCACGTTTCTGTCTGTGTGTCAGCTGGCTCCATCAAACACAGCGCTGAGTGATTAGCACAGATCATTAGCAGGCCTGAGAACAGGCTTTATTAGCACAGGCCTGTTATGTAAGTGTTCCCTTAGCTCAGCACAGAGGCCCTGTCTTTAGAGATGACGGTAAGAAGCTAAGGAGTACAGGGATACAGAAGGATGCAACGAGAGGAAAATAAATTTAGTTATATTATTTCCCTTCATAGTTCTAGATACACTATGCTGTGGTTATAACTAGACCCACTCTCATAAATACAAAAAGAGTGCTCACAGCCTATTTATAGCCACATGTAAAGGTTCGATACAGAAAAAAGGGCCTAATTGTATTGTGAGGGGATCTGGCGCAGTCACATGTGTATTGTACACAGACAGTGAGGTGAGGGTTACCGGCAGAGGGCCGACACTGAAGCATATAATGAGGAGCGGTGGAGTAATGATTGGATTATCGCCTTCTAATTCAGCCTGATCTGTTGCAGATAGTGACAACATGCCAAGGAGAGGCAGGGGAGAGAGAGAACAAAGAGGTGGATATGGACAGAGGGGCTAAGTGAAGATTTGACATGTATATTATTATAAGCAAGCGACTCCTGATATTTACACACAAGGGATCAAGAACCACTTTAAAACAACAGGATGATTTCAAAGAAAGTTTAAACCACATTCAGCTCAAATTATTATTCTTCCTGTTTGTGGCATAAGCGGGAGTATACAGTAGTATAGTGTGAATGGCCAATAGAATGTGACCAGTCGCAGCTTTGCACATAATCTACGTAGTGTGTGACATTTATTCATGACTGGTATATATATATACTGGTCAGTTTGCTACGCAATGCAAAGAGTCATGCACACACACACACGCACACACACCTGTAACATCTGTAGCTGTTTAATGTGCTGCAGTTATCAGCTGTAGAGAGGTGTAGGCTTTGCAACCTCACTACAGCTGCAGCAGCTTAACAATGCCAACAAGCTAAACATGGAAAATTCTCTTCATGGAAACTTCACCACACGAAGGGAACAACATGAACTGCTGAACCACATATCCTATAGGAGATGGATGTAACAACGCAAAGTAGATCATATTTGAAAAAATATTAAAAATCTTTACCATAAACAGTTTAGAAATACAGGTAACTTGTAAAATTATGTTTTAAAATAAAAGCAATTTGAGTCAAATATGTTTTGGTTGAAACAATATATTAAACGAATGGTAATGTAAATATGAATATACTAAAATTGTGATTTAGCATATTCATACATCAATAGTTTCATTAGATCTTTTTCCACAAACCCTCCCACAAAAAAGACACATTTAGTACTATAACTGTAAACAAGCTTGGGTGACCAACATGCTCCCAACAGAATTTTCTGCAATTATTCTTTATGAAAACTAGGTCATAGAGTTTGATTTACTGCTCATTGTTCTTGGACAGAGTTTGCCCAATACCTATCCATTCCACTGATGCATGCATTGTTACTGTCAAAACCTGTTTCTGCTGATTTCTGTATTCTATGTTCTATGTCCCAATTGCCACACCAATGACTCACACACATGGAGGAAGTCAGTTGATCAAAGGAATTACATTCTTCCCTAAAATATAATCTCACAGAAGTTGGGAGACAGAGGGAGCCATAAATGGCAAATTGAAAGCAAAAGGAGGCAGATCTATTAAAACACGCTTTATAATGTTTTTTTCTTTTCCCTGTGGACTTTAAATGGAGATTAAGTTGTGTATCTATCAAACCATTTCAAAGAATAAGGGGTGCATGAATGATGCTGTAGAGAAAACAGAAAGTAACCAAAGGAATCAAAGGGATTTACCCAAGTGGGGTTTTCCTTGAGTTAAATGAAAGTGAAATAAAAAGTTTAGCACTCCTTTAAAAATGTTAACAATATTTTCACTCACCTACAAATAAACACATATAGACAGAAAATGTGTTTTTTTTAATAAACTGAATAACTATGACCAACTGAATAACTATGGTTAGCAGAGAGAGTTGCCGACGACGTCACAGAGGTCAGCCAAATCCAGGTGCTAAGTGCGACATTGACTGTTGAGGGTGACATCACCTCACTTCATTAGTCACTGTGCCAATGGCAGAAGTTTACTTTAGTGCAGAACTGCCGTCTTTAGCATGTGGATGCCACATACTTCCATGGGTTACCACAGACCATTGTGGCACACTTTTCAAGCTGACGTCACTAAAAAGAAAATCATAAGGCTTTTATTTATGTCAACTAGACAACAAAAAAGACTCCACAATATGCTATAGAGGATTGGGGATTCAACTTGCTGGATACCTTAGTGAAAGTTAACCAGTAGAATATTAAAGAAGCAAGACATTCAGTACAAATCTACAGTAAATAATATAGGACTTCACTAATCCCTGAAGGAGTATTGAGTACTGTATGGGTACTGTAAGGCACAATTATAATACAGAATATACTGTACATAAGTTACACAATTAATATAAGCGGATACAAGCTATTGTGATTAAGTATTTAAACAGAATTTTTGTGTTGTTTAATGCAGTTGCACATATGTCCCTCGAAACAGTAAGCGTTATCAAATGTGTAAGACGAGTAAACCCCTCCTGTCTGTTATGCAATGCTTTGAAGATAAATAGACGTGTTGTGAGGAGATCAAGCTGTGAGGAGATATATGATGATAAGATTTATCTGCTACCCCATTCATTTCCTCTTATTTTCATATATGCTGAGAGAGAGAGGAGCTGAGTGAGGCGTGAGGCAGCAGGGAATTGAAGAGAAAGAGTGTACAGGTGGAGACAGACTGGCAGACAGAAGTTTCTGGAAGGTTTTGTCCTTGCTCATACAGAGCTCTGAATCCCTCTCTATTACTGCTGTGCTGCCATAATGAAACACACAACAGAAGCCTTACAAAGTGTAGTTTGAAGTAACCTTTATCTCTCTCAACACTCACACTGACGCGTGTCAGCAGAATACACACACGCACAAGCAGTCTGGTACCTGCAGAAATCAATATTTTTCTGAGGTGAAATCTCTCTTAAATTGAAATGTTTGAATGGCAAACATGATACGGATAACGCCATGCATGCAATAACTGATGAGCTTAAATCACTTTATTTCCCCCTAACTCTATCATGTATATATTGACACTACAAAAATGAAGACACCTACTGTATAAAAAAATACAAATGATGATGCCACGAATGACACAAAAACTAAATTTGATAGTAAATTATACTGTACATTTACAAATATACAGTACAAAGTAATGTATCAAAGTAATGTATCAAAATGCATCAAAATGTAATTCCAGTAATGTATCAAAATGCAATTCCAAAAACAGAAAGACAAAAATGCATAAAAAAGTATTTACAAAAAACAAAACAAAACAATAAACAACTAAACAGAAATAACACAATGAGATACACTCACCAACAGGCAGTTGAAGATGACGTAGAGTATGAGCATCCACAGGTACCTGTAGCTCATGTGCAAACCAGCCCACAACCAGACCAGAGAGATTAACAGGAACAGGTACAGAACCATGGGAACCTCTGCAAGACAACATTAACAACACATTAAGCACACACCTGCAACTGTATTTTTGCATGTGCTTCAACATTTACATTACATGTAGCAACAGGTAGATCAGTGCTAATATGTCATGATGAAATGTAGTATTATAAATACATTTGTAGTCCATTCTATTTATGGACAAGTGAGCATTGAGTAGTGCTGTCTAGGTGGAACAGAGTAACGTTTAGCAGATGCTTGAGTCATCATGTCCATAACAATAATTAAGTGCCGTTAATTAAACAAGAACTCAAGGTATTGCTAATCTAAACAGTACCGTGGCTCAGAAAAGCCTGTGTGCATCTCATACATTCTCTATACCACTATAATGACAACCCTTATAATATAAATAAATATAAATATCATTAAACATAGTGACAACGCCGTTGCATAGTGACATATGCTTAGTCACACGTAATTGTGTAGTGACATAAGAAGCGATGGTACAGATAATGCTTTATTCCCACAAATTAACCTTCACACCCTTACTGTCAATAACCTAAAATCGACACATCCGGTAAAACCAGCTAGCTAACTTGAATCTATTTTAGTGTCATGTTGACTCATTAGACTAGACATAGACATACCTAGCTTTGTCTGTCATTTCATTGAGGTCTATCATCTGTCCAAGCTTAGTATGCACATTAAACATGTACACGTTTAATCACGCAAACACAAAGAACATGTTTGCCTGACTAGCTCATTTTATTCTCCATAATCAATGGAGAAATGAGCAGCCGATCAGGCTTGATATAGCAAATAAATCCAATCCTGAACAAGGATTGTACTGAAACCTAATTATGGTATGTAGAATCATGTCTAGGCCTATGAAGCATACTGTACATGTACAATACTATAAGTGATTTTTTGAAATTAAGAAGTGGAGATGAATATTAACACTGGGTACTTTCATTCATAGCACAGAAAGGTTTAATTTGAGTTAACTTGGCAATGCAGCATGTTATCCATGTGCTCCATACACGGAACACACAGGAAGGAATACATTCCTGTGTGCATGTGGATTTCAGTAAGGGTTAACGTTTATGCTTTCATGTCTTCCCATTAGCGATCGGCCAGGGATGCTGAGAACATTAGGTACAATTTGTCACACAGACACACATGTGCAATGTGTTTTCATGCCTGAGTACTCTGTGAGGATTCGTTTGGGCCAGGAAAACAGACGTGCAATGCTCCTGGGAAGCTGAATGTGTTGGCTGCTGTGTGCATGCTGAAGTTGATTTTTGAAGTGAAAGCACATTACGGCATTTAAGAATGACTAGGAGAATAAATGTTTTGCTAATTCATTCCATATATAGCACTTGCAGAACAATTTACTAGAAATGGGACATCAAGTGCCAGTGACTTTAGACATGCAGGCAGGGAGGCATGCAGGCAGGCAAGCAGACAGCTAGGCTAGAGAGATAGACAGAGAGATAAACAACACACATAGACAGAGTACTGTAGAACAGTGAACATAGCTGTAGTTGACGGGTAGGTGATATGTAGGCAGGCCACTTCACAAGCAGGAAACACAGGAAGTACAGTAGGCTACACTTGAACCATTTTGAGTTTCTCTGCAACCTCTCCCCTTTTTAACCACAGTTACCTGATCTATACCTGGACTTTTCTTTTCTACTTCCGCTGTTCTGTGGTCAGTTTTCACACCTCATGTTTCTCTCTGCTGACTCATGTTTGCTCAGATTCTATAAATCTGTTAAGCTGTAACGCTTAAAATTCACACTTACACTGCTTCCATTTAGATAGTCTGGAAAACTGTAGAGCATTCGCCCTCTCTTCCATATTACACACACACACACACACACACACACACACACACACACACACACACACACACCTGTCTCCTTCTCCCTCCCTGGTTGAACTCTTCCAACTGTGTAAGCACATTCCAGGCTGTGGAGAGGGAGTGTACAGTAGCATCGTTTTGTATCCTGCCCTGTATGGGCTCGGGTAATGTGTTATTTCTTGTCCTGTGTAATGTGTCATTTGTGTGTGTGATCTGTATACTGATTTGCTGTCTTTCCTATTTCCTTGTGGAACGTGTGCAGTTGTATATATATTTTTGTTTTAAAACCAGAAATGATGGGAAATTACTCCATGGGTAGAATAAATTGTATTGTGTATTGAATCATTTTTATATACAGTACATGGTTTTATGTTTCTGAATAGGTGAACTCTTGTTTCCAGATCCCTCACGGAACAATGAGTATGAAAAGTATACTTAACTGTGTGCATGTACAACAATCTGACAGCAACTGATAGACCTGAGCTGCTTAAATGATGTTATCTCTCTGCCCAACAGCGGAGAACTAAGATAAATACATACCTTCTTACCCCCGCAAACATGTGATCCCAAACTATTACCAGTTCTTTCTAATTGTCATGAATAAGTCACTGTTTCTCCGCAGGAGAAAATGAAAGCCTCCAGTATATATATTTGATCGGAGCGGGTTCCCAGTGAGAGAAGACAAACTAAGGAGAGCGAAGGTTCAACACAAACAGACCACCAGAAACCCTAGACAGTGCTGACATTACTGTCACAGAAAGTTCACCAGCTGTCATAACACTGGCCTCCTGTGCTCACGTACAGATGCATGCACATACTCTCATAGTGCATAACACATACAGTATAGTACACAAATTCTGTTGGGACAGTATGGAACATCTTAATAAAAACAAAAATGTGTGATTTGTAAATTCCATTCACCCTCTGCTCTATTGGAAACACCACAACAACACATTGGCCCAAATGTATCGATATAATGTAGAAACCAGTGCAGATCAGAGTGCAAAAGTAATCTTAAGACAGCATTCACGTGTGATTTATAAAACTGTTCATATCTCGCCAATTAAGCGTAAGAATGATCGGACATTGATAAATGTCAACATACAGTAGTCCAGAAAAGTAGGGACATATAGAGTCTGGCTTTTGGACTTTTCATCACTGATGAAAGCTTGGATAGTACTACTCTTTCTTTTTATCCTGGAGAACATAATGGCTGTTTTATCCAAAACAATTTGCAATGTTGCACAGTGGAAGTGTACTTTGTGGTCTGAGAATTTAACATTAAATAGTTTTTGGAAAAGCAGCAGTGATGTTCAAGCCATCAAGAGGAGAAGCACTAAACAAGCTTTCATCAGCATAATGTCTAAAAACCAAACTCTGTCATGATAATGGGGTATGTCAGTTTACTGTCATGGTCTAACTTTCACATCTGTGAGGGCGCCATAAAGGCAGAAGGAGTACACACATTTTTGGGCAACATATGCTGCCGTGCAGATGTGGACTTTTCCAGGGACATGCCTGCATTTCCCGGGAGGGCAATGCAAATAGCAGTGACTGCATAACCAGTTGGTGCTAGTGAGTTGTTACGCTGTGATTTCTATATAAAAATAGATTTTTTTTTTAACTTAATTATTTATTGGTTTGTCTGCATAGGCACCAGGGCTGGTGCTTCAAACTGATTAGTAAATAGTTATGCCAAGGTTATTCTGGCTGTCTGTTTTTACATAATGCCATAACTACCACAAGATAACAAAATGAACAATTTAGAATGCAAAGTAAGACAAGTCTAATACTGCTAACTCTAAACATTGCTACTAAGAGAATACAACAATCTATAAAACCCCAAAAAACAATTTTATGGTTATAGCTTTCAATACAGTATTGTGTTCTAGATTCAATAGAGGTAGCGGCCTAAAAATTCCCATCCAGTGTGTAGCAGCAACAACAGTGTTATGATTCACGATTCCAGTTTGACAACTCTGGGGAATTGTGAAAGATTTGAAAACACAATGACACGCAATTGAGAAAACATCTACAGTAGTTAATATAGCAACCATATGAAAAAACATAATTGAATGCATCATATCTCATACTGTATTAAGTTATAGGGTACTGACCATGCATTATAAACTTCTAAAATGCTGTACAAACTCATATCTAATCACATTCATATTCTTAGCCATAAAATCATGTTAATCATGTTATTTATTCAGTTGACAGTTAAAGGTTAATTCTGCTGTGGTTTTGTAAGCACAGAACCCCTAGCGGGTGCACGCACACACATGCGCATCAAGGGCTCAGTGTGGCCCTTGATCAGATGTGCCTGAGATAAGCACTGTGATATATTGTATTGCCTCAATTGAGAGCCAACTAAGGTTTATCTTGCGTTTAGGACGTGCCTTACACGGAGAATGCACACCATTGAAGGTAATTCAAAGGTAGCTGGTTGGGACAGACATGCAAGGCACACACTGGCACACATGCTCAACCAGTGACACAATAGCCCTACTATATTTTGCATGGCTCACTGCAATGTAACTGTACATGCGTCATGAAGAAAACCACATGTGATGGAGCCAAATGTTTAAATGATGTTAGACTTGTACTGATGTGGCGATAACACCAGATCCATATGCTTATGTAAGACATTGGGTCAATGCAGTGTCTTCATATTAAGGGGGGACTCAACCCTCTGCAAACAAGCTTAGCATAATGAAGTCTATGCTAACAGTCCTTCCCTCCACATTTATAGAAGTATTATGCCAGTCATGACTCTTCCATTGTTTCTCTCTGTCATACTGCGTTGCGTGTCCAGTAGGAAATTAGCTGACACAGGGCAGTGACAGTTTCCTCTTCGAATAAATACACTGTTCCTTTACATTTGTTTCCCTCTCCTTAGACTATGGTCAATATCAAACAAAAAGTCTAAACAGTGCCAAAAAAGTGCCAGCAAGAAAGGAAAAAAGGACAATTGGAACACTACATACAGTATAGACCACTTTCTGTTTCTGTACTGTGCGTGTGTTCTGTTCCCTCAAGCACTGATAACACGACTGTGGCTATGTGCCACCTTGCTTCAACAGCTCTGGCCTTTGTTTGCAATTTAAAGAGAAAGTTGGCAACATGCCCAGGCTGGCAATTATTCTATTTTGATAAAGTACATACTTTTATTTATAGTGAACAGAGAAGTATGGAGAGGCCAGGGGATGTAAAACAATGAGAGAACAAATAGACGTAGAATTGGTGATAAGCGCTTAATATAAAAACACTAAATGTCAGATAATGGATTGAAGTTGGAGCAGATTTGAAAGAGGTCTGAAAACAAGAATAACAGATACAGTGAAAGAAAAGGGAAAGAAAAAGTAAAACTGGCTATAACTGAGGATCACCTTATACAGCCAGAAAACATGGAACACACATACACTCACGTACAAATGCGTGTGCACCTGTCTCAAGGACAACTCTGTCCTTTGTGGTTGTGGCACGTACAGTACACACACACACTCACACACATGCACGCCAATTTGACTGCTTTCAATAGTGTGTGTTGTGTCCCCTTCACCCCCAGAGGCAGTGTAAATAAGAAGCTTTAGAAAACTTGTTTACTGAGATGAATGCACCCCATGGCCCATTCTACACCCCCACCATATCTATGTATGTATTAACTCTCCTCAAGATACAACCTTATCCCACAGTTCCTTCTAACCTCTCCCTCTTCTATCTGCTCTTCTGCTGGTTTGTCCTGCCGTGCTGGTATCACACTGAAGAGCCAACAATTCATACTGCACACATATGCTATACAAACACAATCAAATGCATGCATGCCTGTGCAATAAGGCATAGCCACACTTGGGTCACATGATGAGTGATTACATTTTTAACTCTCCTTTTGGCAAACACCCTTCTGCTTCTCTGCTTCCTCAGGCCACACACAGAGAGGAGGACAAACAGCAAGGCAACAAGTCAGCCCAGTGCCAGGCACTAGTTCAGGCTTAGCTTTGTCATTGGAAGGTCTTGGCAAGAGCAGGACCGACCAAGACCTCCCTATTCCTACCCATGCCATGGATTAGTCGCCATGGCATTATGGCTAGGGTTTCCCTGCGTGTGGGCATAATGCGTGGGTGAAATGAGCACATAAATAATATTATATATGTACAGGCTGTTATATACAGTATGACCTATCCACTGCAAATCTGCAAATGTTGTGTAGGTTTATATGTGTATGTGTATTCGTGTAAGCTCATATTACCAGAAATCCATGGTATTACTTATGGAACAAATAGGATGTCATTTAAAGGCTTGGAGGGGGAGTTTAATTGTAAAAATAGCCTGGTGACTGGGCTGGAATTAGGGATTAGGTGTGCATTGCAGTCATTAACCACACACACAAGTATATGCATGTACTGTATGTCTGTGTGTACCAGCATGTGCATGTATTGTATGTCTGCAGTAGGTTGCGTACACATGAACCAGATGCGGAGCAGGCGTCTGTCTTTGTGCTACTTTAAACGCGCGTCTCCCTTTGGTCTCCTGGGTACCTGAGCTGTTGGTGCGTCCTCGGTACACATCATCGTAGGCCTTCCACTGCTGAGTAACTCGGTAGGCGTATATGAAGACCACCAGCACACCCACCAGGCAGATGAGTGGCACCAGCACAGCCGTGTACAGGGCTGCATAGATGTTGGGGATGAAACACCTGCAAGATGGATGGACAGAGAGGAGGTCGGCTACTAAGAATTAAGGAACAGTTAGACACCTTCGATGTCAAGGATCAAACCATGACCTTTCCTCTGGGAGTCAACCACCCTGAGCACTACTCTACCATGGCCCCTATGTGTCATGTTGTAAAATATCTTGTATTTGTTGGCAATACAAAGGCTTGGCTAAACCTTAGTTCATAACTTGTATACCGCATGGGAGAACACCGTAGGCAGAATGTAGGCAGATGAGAAATGCATTTAAATGCTAATGGCATGACTGGAGATGGTTTTAATGGAGAAATATCCATACTTAAAGGGTGTCAATGGGGTTTTAGAGAGCCGCTAAGGAAAACAGTCTGTGTTTTCCTTAGCGGCTGTGATGTCTGTGATGCAAACAGTCCACTCCAGACCAGCCTATTCCAATGTTAACCATCCTGCTGTCCTATGGGTAAAAATGACTCAGTGCACTATTTCTTTATGCCAGTAGAGGGTGCCAACCACAACACGGACATATGACATTTCGCGGTTGGCGTCCTCTGCTGGTAGACTACTAGAAACCCTAGGACAGCAGGAGGGTTAAGCTGAAAGTGTATTAACTGTTATTAGAGTTCTATGTTTGGGTAAGACCTTATTGCTCCAACTTCAACAAAAAGGATCAATAGTTGATATTGTACCTCAGAGTCCAAAGACTCAGCAGTGTTACGGCCGAAAACCAGTTGATTATTATCCTAGAGCAAAACACTATGTTACAGTAAATCTTCTGAACAACTGGGTCAGCCAGGAGCATAATGGGCTATTTCCATTTCCAAGAACAAAGAAGTATTTTCCTATTTATAAGGCAAAAGAACACTTAAAGGAATGGGGAAAACATCATGATATGTCTCATCTCCGTAGCTTTGCATTTTGTGGAGTGATTATGTAAACATATTTGTTGAGTAACTACAACGTTCAAATGATAGCCAAAACAGCACCTTCACCAACTGACTTGGGGACAAATATTGTTGCTGAGGCTGAATTCAAAGACAATATAACCATTGACATTTGTAGTACACATACAAACATACATAAACACATCAGTTAGCGGACAAACAATGTGCTTGCTAGAAGGAAATACTACTAGGGGATAGTACGTATCCTAGCCATTATTCAGCAAGTATTAATTTACAGTAGCCTGCACCTGCCAGCAAATATATTAAGCCTGGCCCCCGGTCAGAAAATCAGTTGAAACTGATGCATGCAAGATGTTATTGAGGCAAACGTAAATACAGCAATAAGAGCACAACGTTTCATTTTTAGTTGACCTTTCTTGTCTGAGTTCAGATAACCTGTTTAATTTGGTTTGCCTTTGTTCTCTGTCTGTATCTCTGCATTTCCATGTCTTTCAACAGCATGTCTTGTTTGCATTCTAGTGTATCTCTGTCTCTATTTATGTTCTCTATGTCTTATGTCTGTCTGCTTCAATCTTTCTGCCATTTAGTTTTTCTCCCAACAGAGTTTTGCTTTTCTCCAGTGCTGATTCTCATCATTTTGGCAAGTCTTCACAGGAGTCACTCACCACAGGACACCAAACATGCTGCAGGACTCTGGGAAAACCAACATCCTGATTCTTTCCCTCCCATCAGTCACAGCCAAATATCTCATGCAAAACAAAATAAAGTCCATGTGACTTTCTCATTTTCACAAGCCTGGCCCAGTACTTGAACTGGGGAGCGTATCATACAAATTTCCCCCATGATGCTGTTCTCACAGAGAAGTAATTGGGGCTGTGTTAGTCACAACACTATGTGAGCTATGCTAAATAAAGCATTGCATCATTCTCACCCTCAACTGCCTCAACCATGGAGCCCGACTGAGAGAGGGTAAACAAACACGATGTAATGTGGGTATTTGTTCTCACTGTGGCCTTGTGAAGGGATAGAATCCTTGGTCTCATAAGAAACTCAGACCCGAGGGACTCCTGGCGCAAGATCATGAAAACAATACAAAAACATTACAGAGCAAACAGTTTGATGTACTGTCAGGAGTGTTGAGTGACTGCAGACGGGATGAGCTGCGCCTCTTCTGAGGGATTTCCCAAGAGGCACTACTGAGATTTGGTCTCTTATGACTAAGGCAGAACAGCAACCCTGTTTAAACACAGGGCTGACCTGATAATACATTGGTTTGTATTAGCAATTGTGGAAAACACCAGAGGCAAACGTTCGTGGGAATGTGTTGGAAAATTTTATGGTTTCATATAAACATTCCAAACTGTTAGATTTAAACTGTAACCAGCGTCCATGTGTGCTCGCTACAAACGATTTCATGAGACTGTTTGTGTGTGTTCGCAAATGTTGGCAGCAAACTCAAAGCAAACGGAAAATGTTCACCTTTGTTTTTTTGAACGCACACCAGGCACTTAGTGAAACAGAAACAAAACAAAAAGAAAAATGCTGGGAAATGATAAGAACACCCCATTACTGGCATTGATGGTGAACCAGGAAGTTATAAAGCTAAACAGCCTATCAGAAGCCGAACCTACTGTAATCACTGAGACAGAGAGTGCCAGCTTGCTACAGAAAATGTAACAAACAACAGACACAGCTCAAACAGAGGTGTGTATGTTTTGTTGTAGGCAAAAATACGTGTCTGTCTGTGTGTTCCATTCCAGATCACTCCGTCTTTATTTTTTATCACCCATATTAACTAGTATCTTGAACTATAATCTCTCTCTCCGGGTTACTGCACAGTAATCCTGCGTATAATTTTAGTCCTGTAACAAAACAGACCACGGTACAACCAGTTGAATATTTTGCTATTGGAATAACAAACACCTAGAAAATACCTGTGTACTGAAAACAACAGGGTGGTAGTATTGAAAGTCTAAATGGAACACACGTGTAAAAGGAACAAGCACTAAAATGTGATCCTATAGTGTATCGTAAAAACAGTATTGTCTGGACCTGAACTCATTCACCTGCAAATCACCATGACAGCCACTCAACAGCCTGCTATCAGAGGGCCAATACAAAACGAGACACACAGACAGATACACACACACACACACACACACACACACACACACACACACACACACACACACACACACACACACACACACACACACATACATAAATGCACAGAGACAGGCAGGCAGCAGGTGAGATTATCCACAGGGCTGCTGGTGATTCTGAGGGCCACTCTAATGCTCCTCCCCAGTGTGGGCCTTGCCTGCTAGCGTGATAAGGTAATGTGCCTTGAACTGTCTGGGGCTAATGAAACACTATCAGTATATGGCCTGAAACAAAGGCGCACAGATCACAATCTAGACAGGAGTTATAAAATTAAACTCCTTCTATTGCCTAGTCTTTTCCTTCTTGTTTTCTACTCTACAAACATAATATAGATACAATTTAATGTAATTGCCTTCATAGCTTTGGTAACAAAACAACAAATCAGGTTGCAAAACAAAGCTATTCAGCAAACTATCTACAATAACACGGCTGTAGTGACTCAGGGGCTATTCCTGACACCTGTTTCCACAAACTGAGTCACCTGTTTAGGGGAGGGAGTGAGGATGGGAGGAGAGAGAGAGAGAGAGAGAGAGAGAGAGAGAGAGAGAGAGAGAGAGAGAGAGAGAGAGAGAGAGAGAGTGAGA